>WAAF01019480.1:228326-267307 GCA_013400475.1 Tricholaema leucomelas
CTGATACAGGCCAGGATGCCATTGGCTCTTCTGACCACCTGGGCACACTGCTGGCTCATCTTCAGCCTACTGTCTACCAGTACCCCCATGTGCCTTTCTTCCTGGCTGCTCTCCAGCCACTCTGTCCCCAGACTGTAGTGCTGCTTGGGGTTGTTGTGGCCAAAGTGCAGAACCCTGCATTTAGCCTTGTTAAATCTCATGCCATTGGCCTCTGCCTACTCATCCAGCCTGTCAAGGTCCCTCTGCAGGGCTCTCCTACCCTCCAGCAGATTCACACCTGCTCCTAGCTTGGTGTCATCTGCAAATTTACTGATGCCATCATCTGGATGAATCCCCTGGTCCAGATCATCACTAAAGACACTGAACGTGACCGGGCCCAGCACTGATCCCTGAGGGACACCACTAGTGACTGGCTGCCAAATGGAGGTGGCACCATTCACCACCACTCTCTGGGCCCAGCTCTCCAGACAGTTCTTGACCCATATCAGAGTGAATTTGTCCAAGCCACAAGCTGACAGCTTTGCTAGGAGCTTGTTGTGGCAAATGGTGTCAAAGACTTTACTGAAATCCAGGTAGACTACATCCACAGCCTTCTCCACATTCACCAGGTGGGTAACCTGATCATAAAAGGAGATCAGGTTGGTCAGGCAGGACCTGCCCTTCCTAAACCCATGCTGGCTGGGCCTGATCCCTTGGCCATCCTGTAAGTGATTTGTGATTGCACTCAAGATGACCTGTTCCATGACCTTGCCTGGCACTGAGGTCAGGCTGACAGGTCTGTAAATTCCTGGTTCCTCCTTCCAGCGCTTCTTGTGGATGGGCATCACACTGGCAGCTTCCAGTCATTAGGGACCTGTCCACTGAGCCAGGACTGTTGATAAAAGATGGCGAGTGGCTTGGCCAGCTCATCTGCCAGCTCCCTCAGCACCCTAGGATGGATCTCATCTGATCCCATGGACTTGTGAGGATCCAAGCGGCTCAGCAATTATATGCAAGACTATATTAATGATATTATATGCAATATTTCTGTACGAATATACTTTCACAGACAGCATGATACTACTCCAAGTGATCTGCTGTAAATCTATTATACTGCAGTTTACTGCAGGTTAAATGTTTGTCTTTTATCCAGACTGACACATACCAAGAAAACTCACTGGTGCATGCAGGTGGTTCAGCCAGTTTGCCTCCTCAGTAAGAGAACATCCTTTAAAAAAATGAATCTGTACTTTTGAAATATTTGTCAGCGAAGGTGGACTTTTACAGAAGTAGTTGAACACGCCAGCAAGTCAGGATCTGTCCGTGGTTACACAAAAAAAGCCAAGGAGCGAAGGAGAACATTGCTGTCTCCTAATATGCTGCACTTCAGAAGTTCGAGCTTGCAAGTAGGAAGCGCTCAACTGAAATAGGAAAGTCTGAACGGGAGAAGCGACCTGCGCCTGAGGCAGCGAACTCGGCGGTAACGCGCCCGTGGCCCTCAGCAAGAGGTGACCGGTGACGGCTGCTCCGCGCAGACGTTTCTTAGCGAGCCGCCCGGGAAGGAGACACGGTCAGGACAAAGGCTAAGTTCCTCTGGACAGAGAGCGGAGCGCTGAGGCGGCTGGACCCGGGAGCCCAAGGCCATTACTGAGCAAGACTGCTCACCAGCCAAGAGTGGGACAGCCCAACTCCCCCGCTCTCCCGGGGCAGCGAGGTCGCCACCCGCCCGGGAGCGGGCGTGAAGACCCAAGAGCCACCCACGCCACAAGACTCCGGCAACGACGCCGGCTCCGGAGCCACCGCCCGCAGGGGACTCCCGGAGCAGGGGCAACGGCTGCCACCGCCCAACGACCCCGCCCCGGTGCCGCCCCCTCCCCCCTATGCCGGCCGCCAACAATAACAGCGCCGCTCGCCCCCACGGCGAGATCTCCCCGCAGGGCCACCCCATTGGCTGCTCCCGCCGCCTCCTCCTTCTCCATTGGTCACCCGAGCGCTCACGCCGCCCCAAGTCCCCTCCCCGCCCCCACCCTGCGCCTCAGCCGCTTTCTCGGCTCCTCGCCCGCCCGGCCCGCCGCTACCCCTCACCGTGTAGTAGGAGAGGAGGCCGGCGTTGTAGTCCAGCACGAACCAGCGGTACTGCCAGCCCTTCATGACATTGGTCCATTTGCTCAGCGGGCCCTCCATGATAGACGCCATCTTAGGCACCGAACCGGCACCACCACCACACACACCGCCCGCTCGGTGAGGGGAGTCGGGGAAAGACAGGGCGAGCGCCAGCGGGGACGGGCGGGGCACGCAGCGAGGGGCGGGCGCAGCAGCCACGCTTCCCGCGAGGCGGGGAGGGTTGGGGGCGTGGCCTGCGTGCGCGCGTTGGGGGAGGGGAGGGGCCGGGGAGAGGGAGAGTGGACGTACGGTGAGGGGAGAGGAGAGCGAGGCGGTGGAGGAAGAGGGAAAGTGGCGTGGTGGGAGGGTAGGCTGAGGCACTCGGCCTTGTGCGTGCTACCTGAAGGATCTGGTCTCTGGAGTGAGGCGGTTTCCCCTCACGGCTCAGGAGAGCCGGAAGACGAGGCGCGGGGGCAGGGAGGTGGTGAGAGCATGATGCCCTGGTGCAGGGAGGATGGGAGAGCGTTAGCACTTAGCACGAAGGCACTTCGTAATTTCGCTATTGTGCTTGTCCTTTTACCCGTCTCGTTCTTGTCCAGCGAGCATATTGGGCTCGCCAGTGGAGTCTAAGGGCCAGGGTCTCCTGAAGAGGCTACACGGCCAGAGCGTATAAAAACCATTCTTGACTTGAGATAACCTTTTAAGGGTAAGGCTGCTTGCAACGGGACACAAGCTTCCTGTGATCTGATCCAACAATGTGGAATGTATTCCGCAGGAGTTACGGACAGTTGTAAATTGACGTGTTTTCTGGCACTGATAATTTCTGACAGAAGTGCCTAACTTCGGTTGTACTCTTAACAAAAACTTCAAAAGACGCACAGAGGTACTCATGTTCCTTCCTGTGGATTGACAGTACAACAGCAAAAACTCTGCTTTTGGCAGGCGATTTGTGTTTGTTATGTAGCCTTTACAGCATACATGGGCTAATTTTTAAAGAAAAAAACCCAGTTATGAATTTTTTTTTAATATAAAATAAAAACTTTAGTAGTAGGACTGAGATAGGTTTAGTATCTTAAAACATTGCACCTTTATACTAAGTTAAGCTAATTCTAATAGAGGACCCCAGTTGCCCCCTTTATGAAAAAGAATTACTGAAATATACAGCTTTTATGTTTGGTTTTAGGAAATAAGAAATATTCCCATATTCCTAATTTGTCCTGCTATTTTAAATGGCACATTGCTTACCACTTCATTACGCAGTGCAATTTACAGCATTAGCTTTATATACCCCCTTGGAGTCACCTGGTGCTGTGTTTGTGCATAGTATTACCAGTTTAATCTAGCTAGTGCACAACTCAGTGTTGAACCCAGCTTGTTAATTTTGATAATGTGTTCTTTTTTCCAGTTGCATATGACCTTTGTAGCCTGTTTTTGTCTTCAGTTTCACTGACCAAACAAAATGTGTCTGCCTAGAGATTATACACAGGCAAGCAAAACAAAAAACATAGATGGTGCCAGAACATTACTAGTACTACCATTTAAAGCTGTAGTTGGACTGGAGCTTTATTATCTCAGATCACTCCTTTGTCTGTATTACACCATAGGAGTTGAAACTCTGCAAACAGCTTGTGCAAAACCCCTCTAGTCTTAAAGGTGAGAGAGCTGTCTTGAGGCAGAGCATTCTCCACGTTCTGGACAGAAGAGCTGTCTATTTTCACACTGATTTCCAGCCACAATGTTATCCCAAAAAACGGCCTCTGCAATACTCAGACTGTCCCAGCAGGAATGTGGGGACAAACCTCTGATAGGCCAAATCCTTGCTGTTTTCCAGGACATCCCAATAGCATATTTTAAACATTTCTCCTACGTTCTTTTCCTTTGTCCAAGCTTGTCTAATAAATTACATCTGGGGTTTTTTTGTCCATTTTAGTTCAAATCTATGTGGTTTCTAGACAAGAGGAAGGCACTGCTGATTTAAATAGCAGCGAAGGACCTGAACAGAAGGAATGAGAAACAGGAGCATGCTGAAAGTCTGTTTCTTTAAGAGTAAAATGCTTTGCTATTGTAAATTTTCCTGACATTATAACTGAACTAACTTTGAAGAACCTCAGCTATGAAGTTGTGTGACTTGTGGGTTTCTTTAAGGATGTCTGGGAGTGTGGCCAGCAGCAGTGAAAGTAGTCATTGCTTCTTCCAACAGCTGCAATTGCTTGAGATTCTGTGGAACATAAGGAAGCCATTTGAAAAGCGAATAAATGACATTTTGTTTCCTTTTCTCACTTCAGGCTGATACCTTAATTTTGTGTTTCTTGTCCTATCAGGTCATGACATCAGGTATTGACAACATAGTCATCATAATTAAGAAATCGAATTTTAGCCTAATGGTGGATGATTATTTTCCTGATTATAGGCAGTAAGTATTGTCTTTTGTTTGTACCTTCCGGAAAAAAATCCTCCATTTGACTTATTTTAATGATTAGCAAATGTAGTAATAAGTCAAATAGAAGATGAAGCCTTTTGTCTCACCTTCAGTCCCCTGCCAGTGTCCTTTAAAGGTATTTTCTAGTCCTTCTATGTGCATGCCAACTATACTGAGAGCAGGAACAATGACAGACACTAATCATTTTTTATTTTATTTGACAGAATTATGTCTGGTTTAGGGGGTTGTGGAGAGGAAGATAGATGGGAGAGAATCTCCTTTACAAGCAGTCAAATTAAGTGTAAGAGTAAGTGCCATCATAAGTACATTTTCTAAACAGATTTATTGTACCATCGCTGTTAATAAGTATCTATGAAAAAAATGGCATTAAGGATTAAGGTAGAACAAAAACAGTAGCTGCTTCTCTGTCTTTCTGAGGCAAACAAATGATTCTGTCTTGGGTCTTTCTTGGCAATTCCTCTGTAATCCAACAAATACAAGCTGTTAGCAATAGGTGTTCCAAATCATGTCCATTTTAACCTAGTTTTTCGCTGATTGTAATTAATTGTCATCAATTCCTCTTGGTTAGGGATGAGAAACCTTGCTGAGGGCTAATCAGACCTTTCAGAGTCTTCCAAATTACTCCATATTAGCGTGTCAGAAGAAATCACGTTAAATACAATTAAAGTCCTCAGGCCTCAGAGTCCCTGTTCCATTTCTTTTTGGAGCTTGTGGCTGTGTGTAAGGGACTTTGTTTTCTGAGCATTATAAAATTTACCTTATTATTGTCCAGATTCTTATCTTTTCACAGCATGGTTAGAGCATTTTGTTCTTGGAGCCATTTCCCCAAAATGCATGGAATGTGTTCAGCCAAAATGTGAGGCCATTTAAGAGCTGAAGAATCTCTCTTGCTTTTAAAACAGACGATTTTGAAACTTAAGATTTATTTTATCTTTAGTCATTTCACAGTATCACAGTATCACCAAGGTTGGAAGAGACCTCACAGATCATCAAGTCCAACCCTTTACCACAGAAAAGCTCAAGGCTAGACCATGGCACCATTTAAACCTGTCTGTCTGGAGGATGATGCAGCAATGATACATTTGACTGCCCTATCTGGCACCAATATATTATAGACCTAGAAAGAGCTTGTCAAGTGTTGGTATTATGTGTTAAAAACAGTGTGATGGTATTCAGTTAATCACAGAAACATCCAGGTTGGAAAAGCCCCTCAGGATCACCAAGTCCAACCTATAACCCTACTCTACAAGATTCACTTTAAACCATATCCCTAAGCACCACATCCAAATGACCCTTAAACACGACCAGGGTGGATAACTCCACCACCTCTCTGGGCAGCTCATTCCAGTGCCTGACCACTCCATGAAAAACTTTTTCCTAATGTCTAATCTAAACCTACCCAGTCTCAGCTTGAGGCCATTCCTCCTTGTTCTGTCTCCAGTTACCTATGAGAAGAGACCAGCAGTAGCCTCTCCACAATGCCTCTTCGGGTAGTTGTAGACAGTCACGAGGTCTCCCCTAGCCTCCTCTTTTTCAAACTAAGCAGCCCCATCTCCGTCAGCCACTCCTCGTCAGATTTATTCTCCAAGCCCTTCCCCAGCTTTGTTGCTCTCCTCTGGACCCACTCTAGCACTTCCACATTCCTCTTGTAGTTAGGTGCCCAAAACTGGACACAACACATGAGATGTGGCCTCACCAAAGCCAAGTCCAAGGGGACAATCACCTCCCTGCTCCTGCCAGCTACAGCATTTTTAGTCCAAGCTAGGATGCCGTTGGCCGCCTTGGACACCTGGGCACACTGCTGGCTCGTATTCAGCTCCTGTCTATTACAACCCTCAGATCCCTTTCTGTAGGCAGCTCTCCAGCTACACTGCCCCAAGCCTGTAGCGTTGCTTGGGGTTGTTGTGACCCAAGTGCAGGAGCTGGCAGTTGGCCTTGTTGAAACTCATCCCATTAATGTTGGCCTATTGGTCTAAGCCTATCCAAGTCCCTCTGAAGAGCCTCTCTACCCTCATTCGAACCAACACTGCCACCGAACTTGGTGTCATCTGCAAACTCACTGCTGACACTCTGCCTGAATCAAGGTTGTCAATAAAGACATTAAGCAGAAGTGGTCCCAGCACGGATCTCTGAGGAACAGCGCTAGTGCCCGGCCACCAGCTGGATTTAGCTCCACTGACCACCACTCTCTGAGGCCTCCTGGCCAGCAGTGCTTTATCCAGGAGACAGTGTGCTCAGCCAAGCCACAAGTAGCCCATTTGCCTACAAAAATTCTGTGGGGAACAGTATCAAAAGCTTTTCCAAAGTCTGAGACTACAACATTAACAGCCTTTCCCTCATCCAGTGGCCAGGTTATCTTGTCATAGAAGGAGGTCAGGAAGGACCACCTGCTCTTCATAAACCCATGCTGACTTGGCCTGATCCCCTGGTTGTTGTCTATATGAGGCATGATGACATGTGAGATGTCCTGCTCCATGACCTTCCCTGGTACCACGGTCAGACTAACAGGTCTATAGTTTCCCAGATCTTCCTTTCTGTCTTTCTTGTAGATAGGCCTTACATTTGCTACCCTCCAGTCCATTGGCACTTCCCCAGTTATCCATGGCTTCTGGCAAATAACGCAAAGTGGCTTGGCAAGCACATCTGCCAACTCCTTCAGCACCCTTGGGTGCAGCCCATCCAGCCTCACAGACTTGAGTACATCTGAGTGGCACAGAAGCAGTCCAAGTGACTCACTGACCAAATCCTGTTACAAGGTCTAGAGAGAAGCACTTTTTCACAGCATTGTGAATTTCGAGGAGCTTTTTAACAATAACATATATTTTGTTATGGTTTCATAAAAGAGTATATTTGGGTCAGAGTTTTGCAGGACAGTTTGACTTCACCTTATCTGGGGGTTGCAAGGCATTGTAAACTGACAATTTAGGACTCAACATTTCTTCAGGAAGAACAATTGTGAACTTGCTTGAGGCCTTGAGCAACCTGCTCTAGTGGGAGGTGTCCCTGCCTATGGCAGGGGGTTGGAGCTGGATGATCCTTAAGGTCCCTTCCAACCTAAACCATTCTATGATTCTATGATTCTATGCTGAGAGGCTTTGCCCTTGAGATCTGTGGGTATCTTCTGTACTCCCACTACACACAGGAGGGCAATTTCTCCCACATTGGAGATTTTTCATTGTTCAGAGATGAAGGCATTGACAGCAATACAGATTTAATAGGGAAAGCACTTCCTAACAAAATCTGTAACTTAAATGTACTATAAGTCTAATCTGAAAGAATGAAATTTCCCCAGCCTTCACACTGGTGGAATAGTTACATGAGCTGTTTTCTGCCTGCTCTGGTTATCTAGAAATCAGTCGAGAGACTGGAAAAATACTGGAATGAATTTTGCAGGGTGAACTATTTGGTGTGATCTTAGTATTATTTTATTATAAGACCTACAACAAATCATAATTTAGTCCTGAGAATATCGGGCCTGATGCCTTTACTGAGTACAAGAGTTCAGAGTTCCCGGCATGCTGAATCACATGTTGTGCTCCTAATGCATTGCTTAGATGGGGAATGTCTCATCATTTGATTTAAGCATCTTCTCATCCTGTGGGCAGCATTTATTTAAAATGTAATGCAGAAGTCCCTGCTATTTTCTTAACCACAAATAAGTGATTTCTACATTGGTCTCCACAGAGACTTTGAAAAGCTATAGAGGAATGCTGCTCAACTGGAATGTGTAGTTTACTGCAGCCATGGTGTGCAGCCCACTGGTATAAAAAACACAAATAAGCATAATCTCTTCTCCCAAAGCTTTCCCTCCATTGCCTTTCATAGCGTTTGGCTTGTTAATATGTTTCAAGGGTATTTGCTCTTTGTACTTCATTTGCTTTGCAAGAGTGCAATGGATGCTGTCTTCTCAAAATTTAAACTATTAGGGCTACAAGGATGATTAGAGGACTGGAACACTGCCTGATGAGGAGAGGCTGAGGGACCTGGGGCTTTTTAATCTGGAGAAGAGAAGACTGAGA
Source organism: Tricholaema leucomelas (assembly GCA_013400475.1). Taxonomy (NCBI): domain Eukaryota; kingdom Metazoa; phylum Chordata; class Aves; order Piciformes; family Lybiidae; genus Tricholaema lacrymosa; species Tricholaema leucomelas. The sequence goes on from WAAF01019480.1 coordinate 236,868, forward strand.
AGGGATTTAATAAATGTTTATAAATATCTGAGGGCTGGGGGTCAGGAGGTGGGGGGACAGGCTCTGCTCACCTGCTGCCTGTAATAGGACAAGGAGAAATGGATGTAAGCTGCAGCACAGAAGGTTCCACCTCAACACAAGAGGGAACTTCTCTACTGTAAGGGTGACAGTGCACTGGAAGTCTCCTTCTCTGGAGACTTTGAAGGCCCCTCTGTATGTGTTCCTCTGTAACCTGAATTAGATTGTATGATCCTGCTCTGAAAGGAGGTTTGGACTCGATGGTCTCTTTGAGTCCCTTCCAACCCCTGACATCCTATGATCCTGTGATTTACAGCAGAGTTGATGTGTAGAAAATTTAGAAAGTTAAAAGGTTTAAGAGCAGGACAAGAGGGCATGGTCTGAAGCTGCACCAGGGGAGGTTTAGGTTGGATATTAGGAAGCAATTCCTCCTGGAAAGGGGAATTAGACACTTGAATGAACTGCCTTGGGAGGTGGTGGACTCAATATCCCTGGAGGTGTTTAAAGAAAGCTTGGATGTGGCACTTGGTGCTATGGTCTGGTTGATGTGGTGGTGTTAGGTTATAGGCTGGACTTGATGATCTCAGAGTTCTGTTCCAGCCTCAATGATTCTGTGATTCTGTGACAAATTGCTAAATGAAGGAAAGGCTCACCTCCTCAAAGTGTACTCTGCACCTAACATTGAACTAGCATAGGTATAGGTGTTTCTGCTGTGGCAGGGGGGTTTGACTGGATGATCTTTCGAGGTCACTTCTGGCCCCTAACATTTTGTGATTCTGTGAATGTTTTCAAGAGTATTGTCCCAAATCATAAAGGGTATAGCTATGTTTATTTTCATAGAATCATAGAATGGTTTAGGTTGGAAGGGACCTTAAGGATCATCCAGTTCCAACCCCCTGCCATAGGCAGGGACACCTCACACTAGAGCAGGTTGCTCAAGGCCTCATCCAGCCTGGCCTTAAATACCTCCAGGGAGGGAGCAATTCTTAGTAAGGAGTGTTTATTTTTCTCTATACTCTGTATTTATTTGTTATGAATAGATACAGCCATATCAAAGCTAGTGTTTAAAGCTAATGTATATACATTCACAAATAGGTTCCAAAATACATGCATATTCTTAGGCTGTTATGAACAGTATCCATGCTGTTTGGTACAAGGTCTTATTAAAATCTAGAGGAATAATGTATTTTTCCTACTCTTTGTGTTTTGGTTGTTGGGTTGAGGCTTTTTTGTGTTTGTTTGGTTTGTTTTTCCCTGGGGAAAAAAAATTAGAAATAAGCATAAATCTGAGTCAATTTTTAAGGTCCTAGGTGAGAAATCTAAGGAAGTGACAGGGAGGATAAAAGAAAAGTCAGGAAGATTTAGAACTGAGCAATCATAAAACACAAGTGTATGGAATGAGCTATCCCTTGAGTGCTTCTACTACTCATTTTATTTCCATAGCTAGAAGTATTAAAGGGGCATCCCTTAAAATAAGTTTCAGTCATGTCAATTTAGTATCAGTTTCTGACTCGTCTTGCACTTCATTCTGTGATTTAAGGCCAGTTCGTTTTTTCTTTAGCACTAGAGTAGCTTCCAGTGGTTTGTACAGAACAGAAGCCCTCATCCAATACTGTCCTAATTTGGGATGTCAGAGTAAGCTTTCTTTAGGGTTACCATTTCTTCATATAATGATGGGAGAGAAAGGTAGCAAGGTTTATCTTTTCAAAAAATGGATAAATCTTTTTCTTCTTATCTGAGAATTAAAATAATCCTTTTTGATGCCTGCTTAAAGGATTTGCTTCCTTCTTGTTCTGATGGAAGCAAAAAGGCAGAAATTATGTTTTCATCTTACTCAGTTCTCTCTTCTTCCTTCCCTGAGGAATGGAGAAAGAAGTAGAGAATTGATTTAGTAGGAGAAAAATAAGCAGCTACTAGAACTAGCAGAATAACCTCAAATTGCTCTCTGAAAATCATAATCTGCACTCAGACCTCAATTTAGAGAACAGATGGGTCTCTCACTACTCCGACAACTCTGAGGAGCTGTCAGGAGACTGTTCTGGCTATGTGTGAACTAGCAGACTCCTGCAGAATGCATCCATGCCTGATTTCCAGATGAAGTGAGACTATGGTTGACAGCAGCACCTCCTGCAGCTTCATCAGTTTGGTATCAGCAGGAAGAAAACCCAGGTTCAAAACCCAAATTATATGAAGACAAAAGCTGAGGACATATTATAGGACAAATTCATCAGCTCTCCAGACTAAACACAACCACTCACACCAATTATAAAACTCCAGCTCAGGTGACTTCTGAGCTGTAACTTTAATATTAGAGGTTTGGAACGTACGCCAGAGGAGTCTCACTCCATGCTTATCTACTTCTACTGTTTTTTCCATAGCTAGTAGCTACCACCACTGCCAGAGCCAGAACACTGGGCTTTTTGAACCTTTCTTCAGAGCCACTACCTCCATCCCTATATTTTGATCTTATTTTCACAAAGTTGGCCAAAGAACTTTATAGGTATCCTTTCAAGGAGAGGTTTGGGTTTGTTGGTTTCGTTTTGTTTTTATCAGTAAGAGTGAAATTACCGTGGGGATCTCTAAAGATCTTGTAGCCTAAATGTACACATTGTCTAACGTGAGCAGTTTCACTGACTTGTGCTGAAGCTGAAGTTGCTCAGAACTGATGAAATACACCCAGATGTTAGGGACTGAAACAAAGGGAGTCCTACTCAGCTTGTAGGCAGCAACATGCACAGGGCTCTGTGAGCCAAGAACCTGATGAAAATCCAGGCCTTGTTGCACCTCTTTGCTTCCAAGTTTCAAAAGTTTGGTCTGTTCATACTGCCCAGTTTAATTAGAACAATAACTGTAGTGTAACTTCTAAGCAATTGCTATAATGTTAATATTAAAATCTGTAAAATGTTAGCCAAATTCTCCAGACAATTGTCAAAATGCAAAGTTACATCATCTGCTTTCTATTGCCCAAGAGAATTGATTTTTTAAAATAAGCTTGTGAGGAACAAACTAAGAAGGAAGTCCAACTACAAAAATAGTCTGCAGTACTCAGTTAGACTTTGATTTCCATAGCATAGAGTGAAATCAGTAATGTCCAGAATGAAGTGGTTTCTTACAGTTGGGTATTTGCTCAAGTTCTACACAATAAAGAGCTTGGTTTAATTTACTGCTCAGGTTTGTGATATAGTTCATAGATTAGCAGCCTTAAGTCTTTGGAATTAAGATAGCAACAAAGGAAAGCACAAGTTCAGTTGGGTGTTTCCACTTCTGGCTGAACAGGCCAGAAATTGTTCTTACTTGTGTTGTGCCATTGGTGTGGATGTGTCTGCTTGTACTTAGGGCAAAGTGACTGAAAGATTAAAACATGCAAATACCCTAAGTTAAATAGGTGTTGGGGGAGTGCCTCATATATTTAATTGCTATGGAGCCACTGTGTTCAGTTTACTCATTGCACTGAGTGTCTAAAATGTGAGAAGGACTGGAGCACTGCCTTATGAGGGAAGGCTGAGAGACCAGAGGCTGTTTTGTCTGGAGAGGAGAAGACTGGGAGGACATCTAATAAATGTATGTAAATAAATGAGGGCTGGGTGTCAGGAAGGAAGGGGCAGCCTCTTCTCAGTTGCGCCCTGTGACAGGACAAGAGGCAATGGGTATAAACCATCGAGGTGGATGTTCCGCCTCAACGTGAGGAAGAATTGTACTGTGAAGGTCACGAAGCACTGGAACAGGCTCCTCAGAGAGATGGTGGAGTTTCCTCCTTTGGAGACTTTCCAGACCTGTCTGGATGTGTTCCTGTGCGACTTGCAATGGATTCTCTGCTCCTGTTCTGGCAGGAGGTTGGACCCAAAGATCTCCAGAGGTCCCTTCCAACCTCTCATGTCCTGTGATCCTGTGAGGACAATGTTCTTTTGCTTGTGGGTAGTGGATCCCTTGTACCAGGAGTATTTGTCTTGGCAGTCAAGTTAACTCAACCTACAATTTCTCTCTGTTTTTTAACTCAAATTCTTTATCCCCACAAAGCCTTCCTTGTGGCATTGTAGCACTTCAAAGATTTCTGGGGGTAATGGGTGAGGTGTCAGTTGCTGCGGTGGCCGTACGGAGTGCAGGTAATGCTGTGCGGTGTAACTGATCTTAGTAGTGCTTGGCTGACTGCAGTGACGGCTGCCAGTGCTGCTCCCCATAGCAACGTGGGCGTTCTCGGTGCTGTGGATGCTCAGAGGTTGCAATTACTTCTTGGAGATGTTTGATGTTTTTGTCACACAGAGAGAGTCTCTGCAGTATGCAAGCTGCCATTCTCTGGCTTTTCCTGAATATATTGTGTCAGGATTCCCAATGCTAAGAAATTCAGACAACTGGATGCAGCAGTCTGGGGAGAGGGAGAGATTAATAGACAGATAAATATGTCCACAGGAAAAAAATCTATAGGGAAAAAAACGGCAGATCTGGGAAACCCCAGACATACAGTAGCTTTAAAACAGGTTTGCTTTCCAGTTAAGACATTGCCTAAGGCATCGTAATGCCAACAGGAACAATACCTGCACTTAGGCAAGCCACTACCAAGTCTTTGGCAGGGGGTCCTGTGAAAAGGCTAGGAAGTATTACAAGCTGTGGAGAACTTTCTGGGAGCTCTATCAGATTGTTTAAATAGGAAAATCAGTAGACTTCATATGACAGGCATTTAAACTTACTTATTTGTGCTTTAAGCTCTGCCAACCAAAGCATAAGTTAAAAAGGAATTTCGGTCTCTGAACCTTCAGAGTTCACATTTTCAAGCTTTTCTTGGCAATCTTGAAGGCCAGAAAGGTCCTCTGTTGTGCTGCTTTCTTGTTGACTTTTTAAAGTAAAGCTCAAATAACCCATGTAAGCTCTTAACTTCAGAGGCTGGATCTTTATTTTAAAATAAAGGTTTAGGAAAAAAAAAAAAAGGAAAATACACAGTGCAGCTTCATAGCTAGTAAAACTGATTTTTTTTTCCCCTAGGGTTTGCTCTTATTGAAAACAAAACAAGTAGGAAGGCAGAAAATTTAAAAAAAAAAGAGCATCTTCCAAACAGGTAGGTTCAGTTTATCTAAAGTGAGGAAGGAAAAGTTTGATCCCACATAAGTTTTACTTTTGGATGGCATTTGAATTGGCCTCATGTGTTTGGCAGCTCAGCTGCTGAGCCATCTGTTGTAAATTATGCATGCTCAGAGGGCATATTGCATTCAGCGATACAGTTCTCTCAAACACAAGAAATCTGAGTTGGATTTGCAGTTTAGTGATCTGTAAATATGGATGTGCAATCATATATATAAACAAACACTGTTTAATTTGGAGAAATTGAAGAGTTCATACATCTGGAGAAAACTGAGGTAAGTTGTAAGTGGAAAGCGTAAGTCCCTAGTCACTGTCCTGCGACCCCTGCATGGTGCTCAGGCAGTGCAAAAGAAGAGGAAACCACCCAGGGTTCCCATCTAGTAAATATCTCTTGTAGACTGCACAAAATGGATTAAGAACTGAGATAGTAACCTGGTTTACTATTGAATAGTGTTGAAGGGATTGTAGAAGAGAGAAGCTGCAATTTGGCTCCCTCTGTTAATGAATCATCTCCAGTCCCATTACAGTGCTAGAGATGAGCTGGGCAGTGAATCAGAAAGCTATAACCAATTCTTTGAGAGCTGTTGGTACCTAGGTACATCTTGGCCAGGAACAAGGATTTGATCCATAAACTTTCATGGTGCATTAGATCAATTTTATAATATTTATGGCTTAATAGTAGCACTGATTTTTCCCATACGTTATCTACTTTGAACATACTTTTATTTGGAAGAATTTACTGCTTGTTCCACCCCTCCCTGTTCCTTCCTTTCTCCAGAAGGCTGACTCAATTCCTTTTACTCTTTCAGTCAGCTCGCAGTTGTAGCCATTTCCTTGTCTGGTTTTCAGTGCAACATGTTACTTTCCTCTCATCAGCATTGTGCTGATCTGTTGAAGCTGTTGAATAACACGTTGGCTGGAGATGGAAGAGATTTCTTTACGAGCAGTAGATACTGACATAAGACCATCTTCTCCTCGTGTAGTAAACTGAAACTCTGGCTTTCTGTAGCAGTTGTGTAGCTGCCTACAGGAGGAAATTGGGCTCACATTATGCAGTGGTGAAAGTAGTGGTAAATCTACAACCAGCTGTGAGACTTGTGGGCTAAATGTAATTTTGTCAGAGATTCTCTTTCTACATGATTACATTTCCTTTTTGTAGGTTTGCACATTAGCCAAACCCCAGTTTGTTTGCATTGCCGGCAAAGTTTGAGTCCTCTGGTGCTGAGGAGCAAGCTGAACTAATGCAGTTTATAATAAATAGTGAAAAGTGCATTCCCTAAGTGCAGATCTATGATATTGTTTGGGCAGATCTTACTCAATGTGCACGAGGAGCCTTACTTATGACATTAGGCTGAGTGAGGTCCTTGGAAATATTTCTTCCTGCCAGAAGGAGCACACATAGTTCATTAAATAATTACATATGCTCAATTTGCACATATAAAACTTTAGGAATTATACTTTTTCTAATATATTTCATCTGCTCTAAAATAGATCTTGATATTGCTTACTCGAGTATAAAGTTCTACTGCTTTTTAAATTAGTGATCCCAAAAGAGATACAGTCATTGATGAACATTATTTCAGCAATGTTGCAAAATTGAGGTAATTGAATGGAAAAAAAAAAAGAAAATCCTCTCATTAACATTATGACTTTTTGAATCCTGTTAGTAGGGTAGAGGAGGGGATAGAACTAGACAGGTGAAAATGCTAGCTGTATGACAACGGTGAAGGGGGAAAGGAGAGATTCTCTGCACGTTTTAGAATCTGCTAAGGATGTAGGTGCTATGTTGTGACCAAGAGAACTCTTAGACAAATACCATCTCTCTGGCTTTCCTCTCTGCCAGTTGTTAATAGGCCCTGCCCCCTGTCCTGCCTCCACCATATTTCTTGAGACAGAAGCTAGATACAGTAATTCCCAGTAAGCTGACTGGAAACATACCTATTAAATGATTTAGAAACCACCCATCCAAGCTTCTATGCTTCTATGAGAGATGCGGGTCAAAAGTTTCCATGTCCCAAAGCAATTTTTGGATGCTTTTCCCCTTTCAAGCTTCCCTGGCAGCAAAAATCATGGCTGTCAGAAGTGCTCAAATTTTGCTGTCAAATGTACATGGTAAATACAGTTAAAAAAAACCAAAACCAGACTCCACCCCCACTTCCTCCAGGTGTAATGTCTCATTTTTTAATTAGTAACTACTCTTTCTGAGGTGCCATGCAGATCAGCTCTGTTTCCTGTGCTTTATTTTTGCAAAAGAGAGATGTGTAACAGGAAAGTTTTTCAAAGCCCGTGTGTCCTGGAAGGCTAATAGGCCTATTAGATGTCCTGGCTTGCCCCACCCTTCTGCTGATGGGGGAAGCAAGGGCAGGAGGAAAACAAAGGCTTGGGCATTATGTCCCCCCCCAAAGTGATAAACAGCTATCCACAGGTGTTTAGATACTTGTTGGGGTCTTGCCCAAATAAGGGTGAGCAAGGCCTGGTTTCACCTAATATGGTCAGTTTTGCAAATGCCATTTTGATTGGTCACTCAGGCAAATAATATAAATTGAGCTAAGTTGCAAGCAGTTGAGCTGCTTCTGCCTTCCTGCCTTTGCCTCAGCTTCACTGCTCATGAACAATGTGTTCTGCTCTGCCTCGTGCTTCAGACCAGCTTAGCCCTGATAAGGGCTTGAACTACCTGGAAACTTAAGTGCCTCAATTTTCCTAGAAGAAGGCATTTAAGTGCCTCACGACATGGCAAGAAGTGCAACTGACATCGTGCTCTCTGCACATCTGCGGGAGATCCTGCCTGTACCTCTGCAAACCTCTGTGCCAAGAGGAACCAGGATTAGGTCAGAGATCATCTGCCTCTTTCCCAGCACCCTGGGAAGATCTAGAAACCTTTCAGTGGCTGAGCAGTTCCAACACAGCCACAAAAGAGACAGGGACTATCTTGGAATTTGTACTCCACTGCAGTGAGTAGAACAGACTTTCCCTAGGGCTCCAGGCTACCTGTTCATAAGTGGGACAAAGCCATCTTGTGGCTAAACTTCTCCAAATGTTCCGATTCTCCTAAATGAATGAATTGCCTGTAAGCATCCTTGTGAAGATTTTCCTGACCGAATTAGAACCCACATTTAACCAATTGGTATATAGTTGTGGGCAGGGCTTTCTGGAAATAAAGTTAACTACATATTTTATAATCCCAACTAAATCACCATGTCTGTGTGACCATATTGATGACTTTGTCTTTTAAACTGTTCTGTAAATGCAAGCCTCAGTCCTGTATGGAGGAGAACTGTAGCTTTGTGAGTTGCGGTTGCAGGAACTCCATATCACAGAATCAGAGAATGCTCTGGGTTGGAAAGGACCTCAAAGGTCATCCAGTCCCACCTCCTCTGCAGTCAGCAGGGGCATCCTCAACTGGAAAGGTCATCCAGTGCCACCCCCTCTGCGGTCAGCAGGGGCATCCTCAACTAGAAAGGTCATCCAGTCCCACCCCCTCTGTGGTCAGCAGGGGTATCCTCAACTAGAAAGGTCGTCCAGTCCCACCCCATCTGCAGTCAGCAGGGGTATCTTCAACTAGAAAGGTCATCCAGTCCCACCCCATCTGCGGTCAGCAGGGGCATCCTCAACTGGAAAGGTCATCCAGTCCTACCCCCTCTGCGGTCAGCAGGGGCATCCTCAACTAGAAAGGGCATCCAGTCCCACCCCATCTGCAGTCAGCAGGGGCATCCTCAACTAGATCAGGCTGCCTGGAGTCCTTTTGAGCCTAACCTTGAATATCTCCAGGGATGGGGCCCCAGCGACCTCCCCAGGCAACCTGTTCCTGTGTTCCACTACCTTCATGGTGCAGAACTTGTTCCTAACAACCAATCTAAGTATGCTTTTCTCTAGTTTGAAGCCATTGCCCTCGTCCTGTCACTGCAGGCCTTCAGAAACAATCTCTCCGCTGCCTTTTTGTAGCCCACTTCAGGTACTGGCAGGCTGCTGTAAGGTCAGCCTGGAGCCTCCTCTTTTCCAGGCTGATCAATCCCAGCTCCCTCAGCCTATCATAGAATCATAGAATGGTTTAGGTTGGAAGGGACATCAAAAATCATCTAGTTCCAACACCTTGCCATAGGCAGGTTGCTCAAAGTTTCACCCAACCTGGCCTTGAACACCTCCAGGGAGGGAGCAGTCACAACCTCTTTGGGCAGCCTGTGCCAGTGTCTCACCAACCTCACTGGAAAGAACTTCTTCCTAACGTCAGTTTAAATCTTCTGTCTATCAGTTTAAACCCATTACTGCCAATCCTGTCATTACAAGACCTTGTAAATAGTCCCTCCCCAGCCCTCCCACAGGCCTCCCTCACATACTGGAAGACCACTCCAAGGTCTCCTCGAAGCCTTCTCTTCTACATGCTGAAGACCCCCAACTCTTGTAGCCTGTCCTTGTAGCAGAGCTGCTGCAGCCCTCTGAGCATCTTCGTGGCCTCCTCTGGACTTGCTCTCTGGACTCTGGCTCTCCATCTGCTGGCCACACATCTTTAGATACAGCCCAGGATGCATAGAATCATTAAGGTTGTAGAAGAGCTCTAAGATCATTAAGCCCAACTGCCAACTCAGTGTTACCATCACTGCTACCATGGTCTGAAGCAAAGAAAGGATTTGAATTTACCAGAATTAGATATTGTGGTGGCTTTTATTTGAATACAATAAACTTAGTGTTCTCACATAGGCCTTTAGATGTCTGTTTAGAGTGAACAGACATCTTGCATACCTATGAATGCCAACTGCCAAAATAATTATAGGGAAAAGCAAGAGTAAAGAGCAGATACATGTATTTACAAACACAACAGCCTTCATCTCTACGAGGTACCAGTATGGTTTGTAGGTCTGGGCTGACGGTCGTGCCATCTAGCTAATGGATTTGTGCTGTACTCCCATGTAGGAAACTGACAGCTCATTTTTAGCTTTATATTTATTTCCTACTTAGGAGAATTGTAGTTAAATTAAGTCAACTATATATTTATTCTACCATTAACTAAATGGTTCTACTGATGATTTTGAGGCTTTTTTTTCCTCATGCTCACCTATACAGTATTCAAGATGAGGTCTCACTGGGGTAGAGTAGAGGGGGAGGAGAACCACCGTTGATCTGCTGGACACACTCTTCTTAATACATCCCAGGATCTCATTGGCCTTCTTGGCACATTGCTGTCCCATGGACGTTATCCACCAGCACTCCCAGGTCCCACTCCACAGGGCTGCTCTCCAGCAGATCATCTCCCAGCCTGTACTGATGCAATTTATTATTCCTCCCCAGATGCAGGACTCTGCACTTGTCCTTATTGAACCTCATTTGGTTCCTCTGTGCCCAGCTCTGTCTGTCCAAGTCTCACGGGATGGCCACACAGCCTTCAGCTGTACCAGCCAAGCCTCCCAGTTTGGTGTCATCAGCAAACTTGCTGAGCAGACTCTGACTGTCTCTCCCCTCATCGGTGTCATTGATGAAGATGTTGAACAGCACTAGACCCAGCACTGTGATTCAAAAAGCATTCAAATTATATCCCAGTCTGCAACATTCTTGATTGCCAGTCTCATCCTGTTTACTGAAGAGGTATCATTTGCTTTTGTTCAAATAAAGTTCATTTTAGTGATTTACTTAGAGAAATATTTGCTTTAAAAAATTAGTTAATTAATTTTGATCTCCTTTCCTTCTGATAGCATTAGATGATGGTAATGTGCCCTTGTGGCCAAGGCCAGTCAGGTCCTCCCCCTCTACTCTGCCCTGGTGAGACCTCATCTTGAGTTCTGCATTCAGTTTTGGGATCTCCAGGGACAGGGATTTGCTGGAGAAGGTCCAGCAGAGGGCTGTGAGGATGATTAGGGGACTGGAGCACTGCCTGATGAGGAGAGGCTGAGGGACCTGGGGCTGTTTAGTCTGGAGAAGAGAAGACTGAGAGGGGATTTAATAAAATGTTTATAAATATCTGAGGGCTGGGGGTCAGGAGGTGGGGGGACAGGCTCTGATCACTTGCTGCCTGGGATAGGACAAGGAGCAATGGATGGAAGCTGCAGCACAGGAGGTTCCACATCAACAGAAGGTGGGGAACTTCTTGACCTGGAAGGGTCACAGAGCACTGGCACAGGCTCCCCAGAGAGGTTGTGGGTCTCTTTCTCTCTTTTGACTGCCAAGGCCTGTCTGGATGCATTCCTCTGTGACCTGAGCTAGATTGTATGGTCCTGCTCTGGCAGTGGGGTTGGACTTGATGATTTCTTTGGGTCCTTTCCAACCCCTGTGTGCTAGTTTGAGCCTAGCTAGNCTGGGGACTCAGGTTTCTGGGAGCAGAGTTGTGTTTCTGTATTACCTTTTACTTTGTATATTTCTGTCTATAACTGTATATATTGTAAATATCTGCTTGTAAATTGTGCCAGCTGTAAATATAAGCTTCATTCCAATTTCCAGACCCGGCTGAGTCTAGTCTGGGTGATTTCTAAAGTGTGGGGACACCCAAACCACCACACCCTGACATCCTGTGATCCTGTGAGTCTTTTCAGAAGAACACATCCTCTGTTTCTGCAAAGCTTTCTCATCTAGCTCGCGTGGCTTCTTCCTTTGTCTTACACCTAACTCCTTAGTACTTTACTCCTTTGGACCTCCATGAGTTCTTTAGAGTCCTCTCTCTAAATCCAGCTATTTGTCTTGTATTTATACAAACTGATACAGGAATCTGAAAAAATCTGTCTAGTTTGCCCTTTGTTCATCATCATCATCAGTGAGTTTGCTAATTTGGTGTAGATATTTGTGTATAACATTCTTCAATTGCTTCTCTGCTTTTATGCATCTCACTTAAATTTGTGTTACTTTTAACAGTGGAAGCTAGCTTACCTTTCAGAGTCTGAGGTGCATTTTTAAGGCCAGAATATATTTAAATGCATTTTTATTTGTAAACTGAGTAAGCTTAATTGAAAAGCTGTTCTACAGCTACTGAGATCCATAATGTGGCTTTCACAGTCACAGGGATTATGATACCAGAAATGTTTTCCATGGCTGCTTTACAAGCTCACAAGATGTTAGGGATTGAAAGGGACCTCTATAGATCATCAAATCCAACCTCCTCTGCCAGAGCAGAACCATAGAATCTAGCTCAGGTCACACAGGAACACATCCAGATGGGTCTTGAAAGCCTCCAGAGAAGAGACTCCACAACCTCTCTGGGAAGCCTGTTCCAGTGCTCCATGACCCTTACAGTAAAGATGTTCTTCCTTTATTTTTTTTCTGCTAAAACTCAGTTAGAGAAACTTGTTTTATGAATGGTCCATCTATTGAACAGATTGAACTGATGAAATTTCTTTTATTATAGGTAATGGGAAAGAAACAGAAGGTGACCCAGAGGTAAGTCATTGTCAGCTGATGGAGTTCAAATTCAATTAATGCTTTTTGGCATCGGTCACATACATGCCTTAAACAGATCCATCAAGGCTAAATCACTGCTGCATTACTTCTGCAACTTAATCTTAAAAAAAAAGGCAAACCAGAAACCAAATCAAATCATTAAAATGAGCAAATAATTTGGCCATCTTTTAGGATACTTCATGTTTCCTGTGCACTGTGTGTGCAACCAAAGAAGAACATCAGTTGTGAACAGTTCACTGCAGTAAGGTGATGTTCAGTCTGTGGTATTCAGCAGTGACATTTATTGTTTAAAACATTTGTCAAAGAAGAAAATGTCTTAGGTGCTATCTCATCAATCAGGTTACCAAACTGATTTAAGAGAATGAAAATATTTCTTTACACATCAATAATTCAGGAGTCTAGAAAACAAAGAGAGGTTTTAAAGCAACATTCTTCAGTCTTACATGTTGACACCAGTGGGATTTTATATGTTGCACTTAAATGAGCATTTTGCCAGTCAGTGCTGTGCAATAGTTGGCTGAGTAACAGAATGGATTCCATGCCCTGCTACACAACTGTAAATCAAAAATTATCTCACATGGTGGTTTCTCATTTATGAACTTTGAGCAGGATTGTGGTTATGAGAAGGGGGAGTGCAGCAGAATGAGTATCTGCAGAGATTCCTACTGCCTCACACCTAATTCCTTCCTCCTGAAGCAAGAATTCTTCAGTATGGCATCTGATAGCTTTCCCAAAGCTCAACCTGCAACTTCCCTTACAGCATGCAGGACTGATACAGTAGTGCTGTACTCACTGTATTTGTTAGTAATTTGTGATCTTTCTCCTCAGCAGCAAAGGCACCAAAACTTGTGTTTTAACTATCACAATTTAAAGTGTGGCTTAATCACAATTAACTATGGTCAAATCATCTCTGTCCTTGTCTACTCTTGAGAGCAAAATAATGAACACCTTTTTAAATGTGATTGCTTTTCTACTATTGCTAAGACTCTTAGCTCATGCCCTCACTGTACCTTTAGCATTTACAGCACTGTAAGTCATCAGAGATCTCTATTCCATCCACAGTGGCCTTGTCACCATAGCTCACATGCATGAGAGGTTATTTCTGAGATCAAGAGTAATGTGTTTTCAATTCAGGAAAGTTTTTAACTACTGATAGAAAATCAAACATGACTATTGAGTTGTCCTGAATAAGGATGAATTCAAATGTGTGTTTTAACTATTTTCACAGAATCACAGAATGTTAGGAGCTGGAAGGGACCTTGAAAGATCATCCAGTTCAACCCCCCTGCCCAGAGCAGGATTACTTAGACCAGATCACAGTGGAACACAATCCAGGTGAGTTTTTGAATATCTCCAGAGAAGGAGACTCCACATCCTCCCTGGACAGGCTGTTCCAGTGTTCTGTCACACTCCTAATAAAAAAAACTTTTCCTCATGTTTCCATGAAACTTCCTATGCCTCAACTTCCACCATTGCCTCTTGTCCTGTCATTGGGCATCACAAAGCAGAGCCTGGCTCCAGCCTCTTGGTGCTCACTTTTACATCTTTATAAACATGAATGAGGTCACCTCTTGGGCTCCTCCTCTCCAAGCAGCAGAGCCCCAGCTGCCTCAGGCCTTCCTTGTAAGGAAGATGTCCCACTGTGGGAGAACACTCTCCCTAGGCAGGGCATAAGCTGTAAACATCAGAGCTCATGCTTCGAACTGTCCTTTGGCTGTCTGGGTCCCAGGACAGTAAGCTGTAAACAATGAGCACCCCACGCACACCTGCAGGGGGTTGAGCTTGCCATCCCATAGGGGTGGACACCAGGGAATTGAGTGACCTATGGATACCTTGCTTACAACTCTGAACCAGTCTGTACCTTCCACTTGTGTAAACCTCAGCTAGTTGTGCACACCTCTTCTAAAGGGGTATATAAGCTCTTGCACTTCTGGAATAAAGCTGTACTGCACTGAGCATAGCACTGCTGGCAGCTAACTGAGTCCTCGTCAGTACCCCATCGATTCTCAGCCTCTCCCGGTGGCCTGACTCCCGCATCCCACCTCCTTAACCTTTTGTGTGGCTCTTCAATGGACTCTTTCAAGCAGTTCCCTGAGTTTCTTCTTAAACTGAAGGGCCCAGAACTGGATACAGTATTCCAGATGTGGCCTCATCAGGGCAGAGTAAAGAAGGAGAACTTATCTTGACCTACTAACTACCAGCCCTTCTAATACCCCAGAATGGCACTGGCCTTCTTGGCCACCAGAACACATTGCTAGCTCATGGTCAGCCTCCCATCCACTAGGATCCTCAGGTCCTTTTCCCCTTCACTGCACTCCCAACAGGTCAGTCCCCAACCTATACTGGTCCACAGGGTTGTTCTTTTCCAGGTGCAAGACTCTCCCCTTGCCCTTGTTGAATTTCATTCCACTTCTCCTGGCCCAGCTCTCCAGTCTGTCTAAGTCTCTCTGAATGGCAGCATAACCCTCCTGTGTGGCAGTCACTCCACCCGTCTTTGTGTCATCGGCAGACTTGCTGACAGTGCCCTCTGTTCCCTCATCCAGGTCACTGATGAATTTGTTTAATACTTCTTGTCCCAGTACTGAGTCCTGAGGGACTCCAATAGATAGGGACCTCCAACTACATCCCATTGACCACAACTCTCTGACTTCTTCCCTTTAACCAGTTCACATCCACTTCACTTTATGATCATCCAGACCACACTGCCTCAGCTCAGTTCTGAGAACGTTGTGAGAGACAGTGCCAAATGCTTTACTGAAATCAGGATAAACCACATCCACATAGTCTGTCTCCCTGGTTATGTCTTTATCAAAGGTTATCAAGTTGGTTAAACCTGAATTCCCCTTGGTAAAACCATGGTGACTGCTCCTAATGATCCTCTTGTCCTTGATATGCCTCAGGACAGCACCGAGGATAAGTTGTTCCATTATCTACCTGGCTTCTCCTTCTTACCCTTTTCAAAGACTGGCTTGACATTTGCCTTCCTGCAGTCCCCAGGCACCTCTGCTGTCCACCATGACTTACCAAAGACGGTGGTGAGTGGCCTGGCAATGACCTTCACCAGCTTCCTCAGCGCCTGCTGTGTTAGTGGCTGTCACTCAGGTTGAAGACAGCATTGCAGGTAATAGGTTACTGTGATATGGGAGAGTTAGGGAGTTTTTGTCTGATGGCGAACATTATCCATCACTCATTATATTCTCGTAAGTTCCAAATCATTTGGACATTATTATGACTATAATTAAGACTAAAAGAAAACAAAAGAAATTTGAGAAGAAGGTGAGAATATCTAAGGAAAGAAAAAGAGTCTGGAGGACAAAAAAAAGGAAAAGTCTCAAGAAGAAACACTTGCTAGGATCAGCACTTACAGTAATGCCATGAAAATAGCCACAACTTTGTCTTAAGGACAAACCATTTAATGAGAAGAAAAAAATTCAAACTGTCTCTAACATGCTTTCCTGCCTAACTGCTTCATATATATTACAATTCTGAAATTAATTAATAATCTGAGTGAAGTGCAGAATAAATTAGTTCTAGGTTAGGGGAATGCTGGGAATAGGTTTTGTTTCTTTAAAGCATAATAAACTTGTTTCAGAAAGGTGAGCTAGGCTGTCTCTGGATTTAAGAGTACAGACAACATGCTCAAGGAAAAAGGGAGCAGAAGAACTGCTTGGTAGAAGCCTTTCTGCATGCTCTTTTGTAAACATATTAGTTTTCAACTGTCATTTTGGTTGAATTTACAATACACATTACAATATTGATGTGTTTAATTTATAATGAAGTCTGTTGCTGCTTCAGCAGTGGTATCACTTGTTCTGTTTCTGTCAGAGCACACATTAAGCTGGACAAGGAAGAACTAAATCTCCTACTGCTCTCTTGGCTGGACATCATGTCACATTAGTGTCTGTTGAAGATTTTTCTGGGTTTCAGATATGATCTTGAATTAAAAATTAAATTCCTATGTGAAAAATGTCACTCTGCTGTGTGTCATCCATCTAGATTATGAAGAGGTCAGGCTGACTTGTACATATCTACATTTTCTCTAATTCTTTTGAAGCATGAGGTCTAGCCCCATGAAATTGGCTCATGTGAATTAGTTGGAGAAAATATGCTTACGGTCTTGCTGAGAAGATAAATTGTATATGTTTTTAGATGGGTATGTAGTGCTGCATTTTAAACTTGCCAGCTCTTCCATTTAGCCTAAGTGCTTTGAAGAGATTCCCTTGGGCCTTACTCGGGTTATTGTCAACTGTAACATGCCCATCTCCTAAAAAAAGTTTAAGATTTTCCTTTCTGAAAGGAACACCTCCCTCAATCTGCTGGCCACTCTTCTTGTGATGCCATCCAGGGTATTTTTTAGAGGGGCTTTTTAGTCTGGAAAAGAGAAGACTGAGAGGGGATTTAATAAATGTTTATAACTGTCTGAGAGCTGGGGGTCAGGAGGTGGGGGGACAGGCTCTGCTCCCTTGCTGCCTGGGATAGGACAAGGAACAATGGATGAAAGCTGGAGCACAGGAGGTTCCAGCTCAACACAAGGGGGAACTTCTTGACTGGAAGGGTCACAGAGCATCGGCGCAGGCTCCCCAGAGAGGCTGTGGGTCTCTTTCTCTGGAGACTGTCAAGGCCTGTCTGGATGCATTCCTCTGTGACCTGAGCTAGATTGTATGGTCCTGCTCTGGCAGGGGAGTTGTCCTCTGTGACCTGAGCTAGATTGTATGGTCCTGCTCTGGCAGGGGAGTTGGGCTCGATGATCTCGTTGGGTCCCTTCCAACCCCTAATATCCTGTGATCCTGTGATTGTTACAGTTCAAAATTAGTTTTGCCCTTTGGGATTCTGAATACTTGTAATATCAATTACATCATCTTAAAAAGCCAAGAAGGTACAATTATTCCATGCTGTACTCTGTTTCTGTATGTAGTAAGACTGCCAGGTGAAGAAATTAAATTAATTATATTGAAATATATTCAAGAAATTAATTTCAGTATATTAAAATATATGCAAGTATTTCTGAACAGAAAATTTCATATTAAGAAATATGCAAAGGTACCTTTAATATCTTACTTTGTGCTTCCTTAATACTGCTACAGCTTTGTATAAATTTGATCATAGAATCCTAGAATAGCTTTAGTTGTAAAGGACCTCAGAAATCATCTACCCCAATCTCCCCACCATAGGCAGAGACACCTCTCAACTAGATTCAGCTGCTCAAGGCCTCATCCAACCTGGTCTTGAGCACCCTCAGGAAGGAGGCAGCCATGACCTTCCTGGGCAGCCTATTCCAGAGTCTCATCACCCTTGTGCTGAAGAACTTCTTCCTAAGATCCAGTCTAACCCTGCTCTCCCTTATCTTCAAACCATTCCCCCTTGTCCTGTCTGTAGACACCCTCATGAAATGTTCTTCTCCAGCCTTTCTGCAGGATCCCTTCAGGTACTGGAAGGTAGTTTTAAGGTCCCCTCAGAGTCTTCACTTCTCCAGGCCGAACAAGCCCAGCTCCTTCACCCTATCCTCATAGCAGAGGTGTTCCAGGCTTTGGAGCATCCTAATGGCTCTCCTCTGTACTTGCTCCAACAGTTCCATGTTCTTATGATGCAGAGACTAGAACTGGCCACAGCATTCAAGGTGGGGACTCACCAGAACAGAGTAAAGGGGAAGAATCATCCAACAACCCACTTTAAAACACTTTTAAGGCAGATGTAATTTTGCAAGTTCACAAACCACCGTGAGGTGCAAAGAGCATAACACAAGAGAAGTGAGTGTCTTTATTTCTGTACAGTTTCTACAATGCTCATTGTACATACTCTAGTACTGGACATCCTCCTAGGAGATACACTGTAGAACTCACACACTGCAGGTTTGATGCAAAATGTTACCAGAGCTCTGTGGAAGACCTGCTGAAGAAGGTCAGGCTAGATTATCATAATGGTTTCTAAGTGCCCTTAGAACATACCAGCCTAATCAGTAACCCCATGGCTAGAAAACCTGCAGCTGCATAACAGAGCACACAAATCATAGCCTAGGGTGTATTTGTAGCCGAAGGCACACCTGCAGCAGGGACTTCCTAAAACAACTTGTGTCACTAGTCCTGGAAAGTACTCTGAGATTTCTGATAAAAGGTGCCTTCAGTCCAAAATGTCATTAAAGTTTTGTATGATGATTGTCCTTGTCTCCATGCTCTTCAGTGTGGGAAGATGCTGCTGTGTATCAGGAGCATGGCTGTTGCTTGGCTTCCTGAAAGCTGTGCAAGGTAAGACAGTCTCTGCCTGTGAGCTTGTTCCCTTGCATTTAATTCTTTGGTCATAGAACAAGAGTTTGTTTCTGCTGGGATTTTGTGTATTCTTCCATATGGTTCCTTTTGTTCAGTAA
The DNA here is from genome assembly GCA_013400475.1 of Tricholaema leucomelas. Taxonomy (NCBI): domain Eukaryota; kingdom Metazoa; phylum Chordata; class Aves; order Piciformes; family Lybiidae; genus Tricholaema lacrymosa; species Tricholaema leucomelas. The sequence goes on from WAAF01019480.1 coordinate 255,697, forward strand.
AAGTCCAAATGGTTCAGTTCTTCTGTGTACGTAGTACTGGGTGTTACTAATTTGCTTTGCGATGAAGTTCCGAAAGCTGGGTACCTCATTTCACGCTCAGGTATGCAGCAGGCAGGAGTGAGTCATTGCTCTAGTCAACCTCCTGCGCCTTCATGCACGGTAATGATCCTTTTCCTCCAACGAGCAGAACAAGTCACACTAAATGCCAGTTGTTTTGTTTTGGAGAGGAGAAATGGGCTTCCTGTGTGCTGATCCATCATGTAAACACTGTTGTAACGAAGGAAGGGATGGACGCTTAAGAAGGTATTTCCAGGGAGACCATTTGATAGGATTAAAGTGTTATTAGCTTCACTAACAAAGATCTTTGGTGATCATAAGGGATTTATAAAGCATACAGGTCATTAACGTCTGATTCTGACTTGTGTAAGGCCTTTCTGTGTCGACTTGCTGCAACACAGGTTTCAAACTCAAGTACAAAAAGTCACTTTATACCCTTTATGACTATCTTATAATGGGGATTTGCACAGAAGCAGTTGTGCTGCTGTATTGTAGCTGCACTGGTGCAAGCCCTGTTCTTCACAAGGCAGGTGGCTGGTTTAATGTATTAGTAGTCACTTGTTTGTCTAATGTAGACTTAATCTTGTGCTTTGTTCTTTAAAGAAACAATAAAGAATATCAAGGTCTGGTACCCCTTTGTCAGAATGTCAGTACTTAGAAAATCCTTTCATACTTGCAAATAATGGCATGCTAATAACTGCTCTCTATGGCCTTTTGGCATCAAAAGCAAATAGATTAACATGTAGCAGTTATTAGAGAGCAGATTACAGACAAACACATTTCCTGCAGAAGTATTCACCTTGAATGTGAGCAGTTCTAAAATGAAACTCTTAGTTTTTTTACATAGTTCATCGACCTCTTGATTTTCTTGTGTTCCTAACAAGCTTTCCTAGAAGTACAGAGTCCCACTCTCCCTTCAACATCTACACCATTCTCAGAACAGGAGACGCTGCAAAAGGCCAAAGGAGAGACAAAAAAACAGGGTTTCTATCAGGTGCAAGAGGATAGGTACCTTTACTAAGTCACCCAGTTCCAGGTTGCAGGAGCTCTTCCACCCTAGCCAAGTCCAAGTAAGCTGCTCATGGCTAAGCCAAGAAAGTAGTGGGAGGGCATCATTTTGTAAACCTGCCGATGGATTTGGGTATGTTTTAGAACCCCTAATTTTTCTCTTTACAGAAACATTTAGTCCATTTTTTTGACAGTGTCAGGAGATTATATTTTGGTTCCATCTTAGAAGCAGATAGCTATTTCCTTCTGAGAGCTGTCATTCTAGATTCATACAGAGCTGCATCAGGCTAACATGTGCTGTTGTGATTATTACAGGGATGTCTGAGGCTCTGAACTAGTTGACTCATGTGGTTGGAGGCATCCAGGACAGCGTTTGCTTGTGAGGAGCGGAGAACGCTCAGCAACAGCAAAGATTTATGTGGCCATTGATTGACTGGAACTCATTTTAGTTTGCAGAGGCCACAGTAACCCAGTGATTCTTGCACTCTGACTCTGGACAGGGTGGTCATGCATGATGACTGTGTGCTTTGAATCTCCATCCACCTCTCAGAGGAGCCAAGTGTATAGGGTGTAACCACATGCCTGGCACTGCCTGCTGGTTCCTAAGCAGCAAGTGCAACTCGTAGTCTTCTGCTAGTGTTTGTGAAAGCTCCAAAGCGCTATGAAAAGGCTCCCTGGATCACCAGAATGCTGTGCACTTCACAGGTTAAGGGAGAAAAATGGTCGAGTTTGTTGTGGTTGTTTTCTAAGCCCGAGGCTTCAGGAAGGTCAGGCCTTCAGAGACAGTCATTCAGACAGCACATTCTTCTCAATGGGGACATTTAATTGTCTTCTAGTTGAGGCTGTCCTTCATGAAGGGCTCTGATGGGAGAAGTGAGTACCTGTGCAAGTCCCTTGTGTTCCTTGACCCAACACCCTTATTTCAGTAGCCTCATTGCAGATGTGGGTCTAGTCTTGGATCAGATGGGAAACACTTGATGCAACATCTGGCAGAGAAAAGGAACAGCAGCCGACTCAGCCTGCCTACACAACCCAGCTCGCAACAGCACTGCACATCAAGCCTCTGACTCCAGAGCCAAGTTCCATTACCCTGTTTGGCATTTTCCTTCTGTTTGCAGCAAGGAGATACCAGCCTGGGTGTAACCCCTCCCCTGAGAGGCCTGTAGCTGTTCTCCTTGCCTGGGGAGAGGAGAACAAACCAGAAAACAATCAACAGAGCAAAGGGCACCCATGTGAGATCAGAGTAGCTGAGAGGATCCCAAGCCCTCCGAATCTCCGACACCCCTCCCAAATATTAAGGGGCTCAAATATTGCTGTCCCCAGGAGACACAGCTGCACTTTTGACTATCTTCTGGTTTAATTTCCAGGTATGAATTACTGTGGGATGGTATTCCAATTTTAATCACAGAAGAAAACATCAACCTAGAAAAAAAATATGCTGTTTTCTAGGGATTTTATTTAGGAGGAAATGAGTGTGAGGTGTGGCAGGGAGTAGAGGAATGGTGTGAATGTTTTTATATCTATTCTGCTTGCTTTTTATACTCTTCATATCTTCTTGCTGAAACAGTAGCTGAGAAACAGGTCAGTAAAGCAGAATTTCTGAGAGCCCTTCTCAGGGAATAGGTGGGAAGGAGGGATCCCACATGTTCATGAGAATGATGAGAAGTAGCAGCTCAGAATGACTGCCAGCTGAGGAATGACAGGATGCAGAGGTGGGGCATGAACATTAGCACGAGCATGAAACTGAATTGGAGAGGACATAAAAAATGAAGAGTGATAGAGAACTAAGAACAAAGAAGGAAAACAAGGCACACTCTGAGACCTTTCCAATAATCAAATCCAAATCTAGATATTTTTCTCTTACTGGTCCAAACGTGCATTTCCAGATTAAATTATGTGCCTAATTCTTCTTATGGTAAAGAAAAAAACACCACATTCTTTTCCCCTCCACACCTGGTGACTGATGCATGATGTAGCTCAGAACAGCAGCTGAAACAGCCAGCGTGTGGGTGCAAGCAAGTATAGGAGGATCAACACCTGCTCTTCTGCTCCCTGGCTCCTGTGGCAGAGGGAGATTTGCCTGAGTGAAGCTGGAGCCGTAAATGGGAGAAAGCAGGAAAATAAGTGGTGACACAAATACAGGTTTCCACCAGTTTATACTCAGCTGTTTCTCACAGGTTAGGAGAATGACGTGCAGTTTGCCTCCCACTTTAGCTTGCTTCTCTGTCTCTTGCTGCCCATCGCAGCTTCTCCTATCACATGTGTTGTGCCTGGTTTCTTCTGCTGTCATGGCCCAGGAAACCCACTGCTCCCTACACTGTTCCACCAGCACAGCCTGAAAGGAACAGGACATACAGCTTCCTGAGTGGAGAGAGGCAAGGGGCCAGGGCTGCCCCTTGCTTCTGCTGAGCCAGGAGAGGATGTGTTGGGTCAGCACATCCTGCTGGGCTCACACGCTTCCTCCTGGGCCCTGTGCCCGATTCTGTTGCAACTGAGCCCAGACCTGATGCACCTCCTGTTTTGGGACTTCTACCTGGGTCATGACTCAACTGGGAGACTGTAATCTGTCAGAATGGTTGACGCGTCTCCAGCAGAAGCAGGGCTAACAGAAAAGGTAAAGGAAAGGCTGGGCGCTGGGGATGGGACTGTTAGCCGCCATATGAGGCCAAGAACTCCGGTTCCGGGTTTTTGTTGCAGCTGCCTCGAGCGGGCTCCGGCTCCGGCGAGCGTGCTCCAGCGCCCGGTTTTGCGTGCGGCTCCCGCTGCCGTGTGCGGGCGGAGGAGACGCCAGCTCCGGCCGTCGGACGGGCTTGGATCCGGTGCCGGGTTTTGGCCGGTGCCGGCTGGGGAAGTTGCTGAAGTTGGGCCGTGAGTGTCGGGGCCGCAGCGCGTCCTTCCTGCGGCCCGGCCGGTGCATGATGGAAGAAGCATGGCCGCCCACCTCTCTCTGACACAGGTATCTCCCGCCGCTCTCCGCGCAGGGATGGGGCTCTCCGCCCCTGCCCTCCTCTCTCTGCCGGTGTGCTCCGAGGTCTTGTGCTTCCCGGAGGTGGGGTAAGGCGGGGGAGGGTCGGGACAGGAGTAAGGCCTGAAACTGACCCCGGTCCTGTGGCGCCAGGGTCGGTGGCGGGGCGCCTCGACGCCTCTGGGGGGTGTTTCGGTGCTTGCTGGAGGGCCCTTGGGCGGCGCGGCTTTGTGTGCTGTCCGCCGCCGCCCCTCAGCCCTGCCCCGCCGCGCTAACGGCTGCCGGCACTGTCAGGTGGCGGCTGAGGCGCGGCTGGGTGCAGGCATGGAGAGAGGGAGAGCGGCGGCCGGGAGGGTAGCCCCGAGCCGCGACTTGGGGTTGCGGCGGGCGGTAAGCGAGATCATGCCCGCCTGCAGCTGCCTCTGCCCGGGAAGGGGGAACCCGACCTGCGTGTGGTGAAGCCGCCAGCGTCCTTTTGGCTGGGGAGCGGCTTTCCGCGCGGGCAACACCGCGGTCGTGCCTGGCAGTCCGCAGAGGTCTGGGCTGCGGCTGCTGTAATCGCGGTTGGCCTTTTGTCTTCTAGGTACAGGGCGCCAGGTTTAAACACCAAGAAAATCTGCCCCGTAGATTTGGAAGGCAGGTGGTGAACTTGGAGGCGAGGGCAGTGTTCGCTGAGGGTTTGAAACTCGATAGCCCCGGGTTAGGTAACTGTGCCCCGATGCCGAAGCGGGCAGCCGCCTCCCCAAGCTCCCTGCCCGCTTCTCGGAGCCCGGCAGCTGACAGCGCGGGGAGGAACAGGGACGGGTGCTCTGGAGGCAAGTGGCAGCGTATGCGAGATTAGCTTGGACGGGAGAGCTTAATTCCATGTTTTAACAGAAATTTGTTTCGGAAGATAGTGCTTGGACGTCATTTTACCTTTTTGGAGGGGGGAGTGTGACAGGGACCCACGGCGTAAGGACACTGTGTTTGCATACTGCCTGTGCAGGTGCCCTTAGTAGTGAAAAACTTTTCAGGTAATAGTCCTAAAATTTAGAGAATCTTGTCACCGTTTCATGCTCGGGTGATCTCCCTTTGTCTAAATCTTAGTAGCTTGCATTTTTTTCCCCTCTTGGTAGCATCATTGCTTCATACTGTTAGGACTACGTTTAATTCCCTAGAGATTTGACAGCTAATAAAGTAGGATTTGTACTTTTTTGTTTCTTTTAGCAGCGACATGTGGAATTTACATTCTTGGCTGATGTAAGTTGCTGTTTTGGGATGCTTGGGTCTGATAATTAGTTGTTGCAGGTACAGAAACTACAGCAGGTAAATGGGTGTTGAATCGCTTAAGCACACGGAAGTAAATTTAAAAGGTGGCAGCAAGTCTTCTCAATTTGCAGTTGCTTATATAGTTTGTCTTTTCACTGAGCTACCCTCATTTTCTTGAAGAATTAACTTCCAGTATGTGGAGAAAACAAGTGTCTTTAAAGGTGTAAAGATTTATACTGATGAAGTGTAGTGCCTTATGTAAAAGCCTGCTTTAATACTAAAAAACCAGATTAGTCTTTTCTGTGTCTCTTTTTCAACATCTCTTTTTCAAGCAAAAGAAACACGTTTAAAACACCTCCTTACTGGAGAGGAAAAACGTTTTCCTAGACCAGCAACCTGTTAGTCTACAGTCATGGGATATTCTAGCTTTTTACTTGCAGGGAGGAGTGTCCACTCTGGTGTGTTCTGCAGCAAGACATTATTGCTTATAGGCTCTGTAATCCTGTCATTGTAGAGTTTATTTACTTTTTTTGGTCACATGGAAGGGGAACTAAATACAAGTGTGATAATGCTGACAGAAGCAGAAAAATCACCAGTATCCTTAAAACTATTGTGACTGTGGCTTACACCAGTGGTTAAATTGAGGAAGCTATCTCTGTTGACCATTTGTGGGGGGTTCTGACTTCTGGAATTTCAGACTTTATGAAAAAAATGATAACAAATTGTTTAGTGTTCTAAGTTCTAGATGAGCAGGAGGAAGTGAAAATGGCATGGGGGGCAGGGAGTACAGTTACTGACTGTAGTTAGATCAGTTCTTAACACCAGCAATGAAAAGTATGCAGGTGGGTACTTTCTGCTGTAGACCACATGCAGAGAATAAAAGGCATATTAACCTGCGGTCAGGCTCACGACTGTGCCACATTTTCTTTTACCCTCTCCGTGTTTGTTTTGACTGCTATTTAAGGTGGCTAGGAAGTAGGGTATTTCCACATGAGACTAGGATATTTTCAGATGGCTTTGCAGCTGCAGTGTCTGAGAGGGCTGCACATCCTTTATGTGAGTTATCAAAGCTCTGTTTAAATTATTTGGAACTTTTTGATGCTAATTTTACTCCATTGGCTGATTAGTAGGAATACTTCAGAACTGTATTCACTTCAGTTGTAGTGAAATTGATTACACCCACTACGCTTGAGATAGACTGAAGGGGATGATGATCTCCACTCCCCTCCTCCCAGTTTAGTAATAATCAGAAGCATCTTCTGTCTTCCCATTTTGAACCTGTCCTGCAGAATCTTACTACCACTTGTATTTGTTCAGTAAGGGTTGTGGTGTGAGCGTAACTGTCAATTTAATAAAGAACCTCTAAGGAAACTGCTACCACCTCAGTGTTTTACCGTGGTTGTTTGGAAACAAGCCAGCATCACTGGTGAAGTGGAACCCCTCCTGTCTCACACATCGTCATCTGTTACCAGAAGACTCAAATTAAAATGTAGTGAAGATGGGAAGTTGTATGTTTGACCTTCTGAGAATGGTTGCTTATCTGGCCTGTGGCATTTAGGGAGGAAGTGCAGCACAGTGAAGATGTGGAAGATGCGTGTTGAGAGTGGGGGAGATGCAGCTGTTGAATGCAGACCTTCAAAAGCTTCTTGTTGCTCCTGAAATTTGAACTTGTGGCTTATTCTGAAAAACTGCCTCTGTGTGATGGAGGGGGACGCTCACACCTCAGGATATTAAATACTAAATTTAGGGAGAATAGGATGGTAACTTTTTGTGTTTGTCTTCCTGATGTTGTGAAACACTTTATGTAAAAAACGTGGTAGTCATCTTAAAGTAGTTAGGAGCCAGGTTGGTAAACACAACCAAATCATGCCAATTGGTATCCTGCTTTAGCTGCAGGTCTCAGTTCAAACCTCAGTCCAGAACATTATGCTGTGCTGTTCAAGGGAAGCATTGACTATTACAGTTGAGGCTAAGCTAGACAGTCTCCTGTCTAATGCAGATGTGGCCAGGTCGTGGTGCAGGTAGAGATAGGATGTCAATGCTGCAGTCTGAATGACACTGTCAGAGTCATGTCTGTGTTATGTGTGATGTAGAGCCAAAGCTTTTGCAGTTTCTGGCAAACTTCTGATGAAAAAAAAAGTAAAGTACCAACAAAATGGTAAAATTAAGATCTTGGCTTATTCTTTGTGCTGCAGAGGTCTGCTGTTCCTTTCTGTCCTTTGTGAAAGATGAGACAATCCATGTGGTTTTTAACTTGCGTGTAGTGGAGGCAGTTAGGACTTAATTTTGTTACTGGTATTGTATCAAATACGTTAGAGTAGCTGCATCTAAAGAGGTAGTGGAACAACTCTTTCATATATCCAGGCTTTGTTCAGTCTTTATGAGAAGATGGTGGAGGTTTTCTGAAGTGATTTGGAAATGAAACTGAACCATTCTGAATTATGTAGTGACAGATACATAAGCAGTGGAGTCTGGAGTCTCTGCATGTTCCAGCTGTTCAATGGGAATGAAAGTGTTGAATTTGAGAAATACTTGGTGATTTTTGTATACAAACTTACAGTAAATATTGTTTTTATTTTTGTTCTTGCTGTAGGAGATGTGCAGGCTTGTATCATGGAAAGTGATAGAAAGTTTTGTCATGAAACTTGAGATGAGACAGTAAAGCAACACAGAGGGAAAAGACAAATTGATTACTGTTTGTAAAGGGCATTGTAAAGAAATCAGCTTGTTTTGAACCTCCCTGCTTTTTGGCTGCTGACTGCATGGGGAACATTTACAACCAGATTGTGTATTTTGGCCTGGAAACTCTTAAACTGAATCCTAGAGCTTTGTGTCACGACAGACTACAATATTTTTTATCTTAATCAATTTAGAATTTCTTCTCTTTCTGCATCCCAATCTCTTAACTCATCCCTGCAATTACCCCAGGACTTGTAAAATGATGGTGAGTTCCAAGCTATACTTATATTCAAGTTGAATTGTTACTTTAAAAGACATAATAGAATCCCTTTGAAAAGAAAGTAAAAACCTTAGAGAAATTTCCTTTGCTTTTATTTTTAGAGGTAATATTAGCTGTAGGATGAGGGAGAAAAAAAGGGAAGACCAGCTTTTCATTTGTTTTTTCAAGTAGGAGCTCTACTGACAGAGGGGGTTGGAAGAGAGGTGTGGCTTTGCTGGTGGTTTTGTTTCTTCCCTCAACGGACAGCTTTCGTTTGTTTTTTACACCTTTTTGTGCAAAGGAAGCTTGTGGATAGAGTGAGCTGGGAGTCATATCTTATTACACTTAAATGCACGTGTACCAGAAGGATGAAAACTTGGGGATATAAAAGCTTGATTGACAAAAGAAGATGATTAAAAAACCTGAGTGTTGCTGCCTTTGAAGGTGTTTTAATTTCTAGGTCAGTATTCTCAAGTTCAAGGGTTTGTGACAAAGGTTATAATTGCTGGAATAGATGCTACTTCCATGAAATGAGAAACTTTTAAATGGAATCATTATAATGTTACTGTTTTCCTGTACTCTGGAGTCTGACCTTTTCTCTCTCTCCTTTTTGCATTGTAAATAAACTGAATTTACTTTCTGCAATTGGTCATTAAAAATCCTATAAAAATAATTTTACCACATGAGTTCTAAAGCAGCACTTTGAAAGATGTTGAGCAGTGTTGTTTTTATCCCAGAAGCGTATCTTAGACTTTGTGTACAGTTCTTGAGCCCCACACACAAGAAGGACATGAACTGTTGGAGTGAGTCCAGAGGAGGCCAGGAAGATGCTCAGAGGGCTGCAGCAGCTCTGCTATGAAGACAGGCTACAGGAGTTGGGGCTCGGCAGCCTAGAGAAGAGAAAGCTTCGAGGAGACCCTGCAGTGGCCTTCCCATATCTGAAGTGGGCTACAGGAGGGCTGGAGAGGGACTATTTACAAGGTCTTGTAATGACAGGATGAGGGGTAATGGTTTTAAACTGACAGAGGAGAGATTTAAACTGGATGTTAGGAAGTTCTTTTCAGTGAGTGTGGCCCAGGGAGGTTGTGGCTGCTCTCTCCCTGGAGGTGTTCAAAGCTAGGTCGAATGAGGCCTTGAGCAACCTGTTCTAGTAGGAGGTGTCCCTGTCTATGGCAGGGGGTTGGAACTAGATGTTTGAGGTCCCTTCCAACCTAAACAATTCTATGATTTGTATCTGTTGTTTTATTCTGAGGTGTATGTTGAGGGAAAACCAAGTCTGTCAGTAGTAAAACACCTTTGGGAAAGGTCTTCCCTATTGTTATTTTATTTGGTGTCACAGGAAATTCCAGTGACTGCTGTGATACTGGTGTTACAAGGAATATTGGGAACACTGATGAAATAAATAAGAATTCCTGGCGTGTTCTCTTAAGCGCTGAACAAAATGATTGTTTTGCCCATAGTGTTTTCATTGCAGGACTTGAACACAATGTTTCCTGTCCAGGGATGGTGATGATCACTTTGGCTGTAGTAATGAAACTTTTGGCTGCACAAAGGGTGATATTAGGCAAGAGAGACGATGTGTGACAACTGAGGCTTCCAGAATATGTGCTGGCCAGTTCTGCTCTAAGTTTTCCTTCTCACAGCATTAATTTGATTCTCTGCCTATATTTTCACGCTGTAAGGAAATAATACTTGGTAAACAAAAATTGTGAATGTTTAGAACTCCCCCTCTAGAATGCTATCCAAAGTGTGGCTGAGTTGGTGAGTTGTGCTGGTTTGAGCTTGAGCAGAACCAGTTCTCTATTTGGGGATCTCTAAGTAGCATTGCTTTCTCTAGTTAATGGCAACATTTTGCAGACTGATGCTAGGAGTGGTGGTGCCTCATGTTTGTAGCAACTACTAAGTGCTGCGGTGTAGAAAGGCTCTTGCCTATACTTCTGCAGAGATCAAGGTCACTGCTAAAACTTGTGTGCCATGATATAGGGGCCATGAGTTCAAAGGTCTGAACTGAGTAAAAAGGTTGTATTTGTGGAAAGAAAAGAACAGGGCAGGTGACCCAAACCTAGTCAACAAAATATTCCTTTCCATGTATGTCATTTAGTATAAACCTGAGGGATCACAAAGGTCAAACCCTGTTTTACTATGGCCAGTGTCTGAGGAAGACTCTCTTCTGCTTTAGGTCCCCACCTGTGAACTCCTGAATCCATTTCCCAAATCCAGTTTCCAAATCTCATTCTTGTCTGCTACTGAGTCCAGCCAATTTCCCAGGGGAAATTGGTATTTGTTTTCTGTATGTATTTGCAAACATTTTGTTACCTTATTGTTACTAGTGTACTCTTTTATTAAAGACTCTTTTATTAAAGCTATTCTAATTTTTTTTTTTGCCCCCCCCCCCCCCTTCATAACTCCCTTCTGGGAAGAGGGAGTTGTGTTAAAGAGAGCATCGTTTAGTGCCTGGCTTAGCCTCCACCCTTAACTGCACTTAAAGTGCAGTATTTGTGGGTTTGTTCAAAAATTTCAGTGTGGTTTGGAGTGTACTGGAAGGAGACTGGAAGTGTGGTTTGTTACGCTGGTGTTATGGTGGCCAGAGGTTTGGCAAAACTTGGATGTATTTCCTCAGGCTATTTTAAGGAATGTGTCAATTTGTTGATGATTGAACTAGTAGAAGACTTTGGGCAGCAAATCAAACTCAGAGCCAGGTTAAGCTGTGTAAATGGAGGTGTTACAATGAATACCAGTCATGGTTTCTCAGCAGACAGTATTTTTAATGCCTGGCTATGCAGGAGATACTTTCTTTGCCCCTCCCTGACAAACAAACTCACTGGCCTTCCCCTCTGCAACCAAAAGCAAGCAAGCAACCAAAAAAACCCAGAAGCAGAGAATCACTAACACTGTGTGGCTCCAGAAGGAACTGACTGTCCCGAGGATGCTGTGCTGACTAAGCAGGTGCCAAGCTCTGAGAATCATAGAATCATAGAATCNTCTTTGCCCCTCCCTGACAAACAAACTCACTGGCCTTCCCCTCTGCAACCAAAAGCAAGCAAGCAACCAAAAAAACCCAGAAGCAGAGAATCACTAACACTGTGTGGCTCCAGAAGGAACTGACTGTCCCGAGGATGCTGTGCTGACTAAGCAGGTGCCAAGCTCTGAGAATCATAGAATCATAGAATCATAGAATGGTTTAGGTTGGAAGGGACCTCAAGGATCATCCAGCTCCAACCCCCCGCCATAGGCAGGGACACCTCCCACTAGAGCAGGCTGCTCAAGGCCTCATCCAGCCTGGCCTTAAACACCTCCAGGGAGGAAGCATCCACAACCTCCCTGGGCAACCCGTTCCAGTGCCTTACCACCCTCACTGTAAAGAACTTCCTCCTAACATCCAGTCTAAATCTCCC
>WAAF01019480.1:268243-364135 GCA_013400475.1 Tricholaema leucomelas
CTGGAAGGGTCCCACATTATCCCTGGTCCTCCTTTTCTCACTGATATACCTGAAAATGTTCTTGTTCCCCTTGATGTCCCTAGCCAGATTCAGTTCCAGCTGTGCTTTAGCTTTCCTAACCTGAGCTCTGGCTGTACGGACAATTTCTCTGTATTCATCCTGGGTTCCCTGTCCCTGCTTCCACTCTTGGTAGGCTTTCCTTTTGCGCCTAAGTGTGTCCAGGAGAGTTCTCCTGTTGTTTCTAGCAGTTGTCTCGTTTTTCTTTCAGCATGTTCTGCTGATGCTGCATGCTTTCTGTAGTTAAGCACGATCACACTAAACCCTTGATTTCTACAAACAATCTCTTTTAATATTTTTGGCTGATAGGCATTTGCGAAGACCCAAGTGCCTGGCTGAAGGAGCAGCTGCATTAGCTGTTGCTGGGGGAAAATGTTTGTGGCTTCACTTGAATTGTAACCATTTGTGCCTGTAAAATGTTTTCTACAGCTGTGTGATCTTGGTCTCCATATTTCAGTGCAAGCTTCTAAAATTTGAAGTCAAGCTATCTTGTTTGGTTTGGTTTGTACCAAGGTCTGTAAATCCTAGGTTTTAAGATTGCATTCCTGTTGAGAGAGAGTTGGATTTTTGTATCATACTTAAGTTAGGTGGTTTGGGGTTTTTTGGTGTGTATTGTGTAATACACTTTTATTATGCTCGATTGTTCCAGCTGGGTTTGTAGGGGCAGCACATTGCAATGATTCCAGAGTTATCTTCTGCATAAACGCACCCACCTGTGTGCAGTCTTGGGGCTAGGCAGCAGGCACCTCATGCTGAGTTTATGCCCCTGACAATCCATTTCCTGGGAATCTCTTGGCCAAGTATGTTTGATGTAGGACAAGATACTAAGTTTTCCAACATTTCAGACCTTGGGCTTTTTTAGACTTTCTAAGAGTCATTTAAAAAGCTGGTAAAGAAGCCTCTTTCAACCTTGTTCACCTAAATTGAGGTGAGCACTGCATGTCTGCTAGATGGCAGTGCAGTTAAGGGAGACCTTATCCCTGAATGGGTTGCAGTTACAGAAAACTGAGTTAAAATACTGCTCTGTGTTTATTTGGTAGCATTGCTGTGGGTTTAGTTATGAATCCAGGAGTTCACTTGTATACGTGAAAACTGCACACAAGATAACTGCATGTCATAGGCTGGGCAGTGACTGGCTTGAAGGCAGTCCTGAGGAAGGGGACCTGGGTGTGCTGGTGGATGAGACATGAGACACCAGTGTGCACTTGCAAACCAGATCCTGGGCGGCATCAAGAGAAGTGTGTCCAGCAGGGTGAGGGAGGTGATTCTGTTCCTCTACACTGCTCTGATGAGGTCCCACCTGGAGTACTGCATCCAATTCTGGAACTGCTATTACAGGAAGGGCATGGACATGCTGTAGTCTGTCCAGAGAAGAGCTATGAGGATGATCAGAGGACTGGAGCTCCTCTCCTGTGAGGACAGGCTGAGAGAGTTGGGATTGTTCAGTCTGGAGAACAGAAGGCTCCAAGGAGACCTTATTGTGGCTTTCCAGTATCTGAAGGGGGCTACAAGAAAGCTGAGGAGGGACTTTTTAGGGTGTCTGATGGAGATAGGACTGGGGGGAATGAAGCAAAACTAGAAGGGAAGAGATTGAGATTAGATGTTAGGAAGAAGTTCTTCAGCTTGAAGGTGGTGAGACACTGGCACAGGTTGCCCAGGGATATGGTGGAAGCCTCATCTCTGGGTGTTTTTAAGGCCAGGCTGGATGTGGCTCTGGGCAGCCTGATCTAGTGTGAGGTATCCCTGCCCATGACAGGGGGGCTAAACGTTGATGACCCTTGAGGTCCCTTCCAACCCTGACAATTCTATGACTCTATGCTAAAATGAAAAAGAATGATTGTTTTGGTTCTAGTTTAAATTACCCAGAGACTCAAAATGCAGCTAACAGAACCAATACAATTATAGGATGCCTTCCCCTCTGCCCCCACTTTTGGAAAGAAGGAAAGAAAATAATTAAATGTAAAGAGGAAAAGGTAAAACACGCCCAAATACATAGTCTTACTTAGATTTGGAAGTCAAAAGGACACAAAAAATCCACTTTAACACTAAATAGAAGGTATGCAAGGTAGGGCAGTTACAAAGAGTTATAGGAAAGGGAAAAAAGCAAGATACAAAAATACATGTACAACCAGATTGATGGCAGTGGATGGAGGTAGAGTTAGGGTTTGTTCCCGATGTGGGAGGATGGCCACCTGGTAAAGCAAAAACAGCAGGACCAAAGAGTGGTCCTAGCAGGCAAGCAGGCAGGGTGAAAGGGGAAGTTCCTATGGTTTTATAGGGGGCTAGACAGGAAGTGGGAGTGGGCTAACCACTACACCTGGGATCAGGTTCAAGATCCACCCCCCAGGAGGTTTAACCCTTTACAATGATGTAGTGGATACCAACATAAAATTCTGTTGCTTTACATGCATTAGAGAGTGCTTCCTAGTCTGCATTGTTTCGGGTCTCTTAGCTAAAGATGATCTTGCCCACGAATTCTTTGGTAGTGCTTACCCTGCTGACCTGTCTTATGGTGTTCTGGTATGGGTCAATATCACTGAGCTCAAAGCAGGACCTTAGTCTTATGCAAGCATCATGAAGAGTTATGTTCCTTGTGAACAGAATTATAGAAACGCTTGTTTGGAGAGGAGTAAGAAGTGTTTTAGACACTTATCTAGGAATGGAAATATGAATGCTGACAGTTAATTCTCTCTCTCTCTCTCTCTCTCTCTTTTACAGCTGTCGAGTGCAAATCCAGTGTATGAGAAATTCTACCGGCAGGTTTGTATCTGTTCTTTAGGTTGCATTGAAATAAAATTGGATTCTTTGGCTGTGGACAGCAGCATGGCCAACTGTATATAAACAAAAGTTCAAGGAAAATTGTTCTGCTTTACAATTTGTCTTTATGGTAACTAAGGTGGCTGAGCTGTATCAGTATAAATTTAATACTGGTTATAAGGTGACTCACTTTGCTAGGGAGCTACCAGATGTGTGTGACATACATCACTTTACAGCTGCAGCAGGCTGTAAGCTCTTGCAAAACACTCCCTTGGTACATTCTTTGTTTCTTTGTACAAACGAAGCTGCCTTTCTTGTGTTAGTAGTACACTTAGTGTTATGCAAGTCTTGCATCTCTCCTGGAGTTATCCCCAGGAGTTCTTACAGGGTGCTGTAAACAGTGAAATTTGGATGGAAGGCCAAAGGAATTTGTGCAGTTCTTGCAGCTTCACTCACAGATCCTAATCTTTAAACTTGAATGTAAAAAAAATACATATGTAAAAATAGAATAATACAAATTTTTATGTAGCATCTCACTTTCCTATTTAGGCACAGCCAAAATGAGTTAGATGTAATAATTCAGATAAATACAACTCTTTTTTTAAAATAGCTGTTTCAATTACTCTTTAATAGCAGTGTTTTGTATTCTGTGCATAATGCACATTGTTGTGCAGACAGGTAAGATGAAAGTTTTTAAGAGAAAGCAAACTAAATGAATGAATGAATGTCTGTATAAAACAGTTAAATAGATTTTGTTTGTTTTTTTTTTTTAATAGAAAGATCTGATGAACTATTGACAAATCCTGTGGGGGAAAATAAAGAAAAGGGGAGAGGGGCAAACAAAAAAAAACCCCAAGCCCTATAGGAGAAGTTCTTTTCCTTTGTGCATCTGCTAATTTTCTTGCCTCTTTGTCCTAAAACAGGATATAGCATGCATGACCTCTTTATGTAGGAGCTGCTTCTGAGTGTCAACATTAGACTGTAAGCTTACCTGCTGGGGAAGAGAGAGGACCATGGTTTCTATCTACACCCTACATTTGGATTGTCCTTAGGGGATTAGCATGTAAATCAGCTGCTAAAGCATATCCTATGATGCCTGGGGAGTTTGTGTGTTCTGTTTGATTTGAGCAAGAGTTTTTCTACACTGCAGTAGAGTAACAGGTTTGAAATTGCTAAACAAGAAGAGAGTTTACTGTGATCCAAGTTTAGGTGGCTCATAAAGGTCGAAGGAGGTAGTACCACCCTCACAAAGTTCTCCTCCTGTCTGGTGGGCAAATCTGTCAGTAAGTATTGGATTAAAAGCCTTAGGAGAGTCTTTCATATCATGGTGGTCATCACAAGAAAAGGAATTGATTTAGTTTTTTTGTATGTTGGACTTCCTAGCTCAATACTGCTATTACTGTCACCTATAATCTTTGCCATATGCCTGTCCTGTCCTGTCTGTGCTCTATAGGAGCTTCTCTCCTATGGAGACAGACTGAGTTACTCAGCCTGAAGAAGAGAAGGTTCTGAGGTGACCTTACTGTGGCCTTCGAGTATCTGAAGAGGGCTACAAGAAAGCTGGTGAGTGACTTTTAGGATGTTAGGTAGTGATAGGACTGGGGGGAAGGGAGCAAAACTATGCGTGGAGAGATTTTACATGAGATTTTAGGAAGAAGCCCTTCACCATGAGTGGCGAGACACTGGCACAGGTTGCCTAGGAAGGTGGTGGAAGCCTCATCCTTGGATGTTTTCAAGGTCAGGCTGGATGTGGCAGTGAGCAACCTAATCTAGTGTGAGGTTTCCCTGCCCATGGCAGGGGGAGTTGGAGCTGGATGATCTTTGAGGTCACTTCCAGCCCTGACAAATCTGTGGTTCTGTGAGTTAAAATACACACACTAATTCAGTGGTTCTGCCTCTTCCTCTTCATTGCAATTGCTTAACCACTAAAGTGTCACACACAGGGTTGAATTCAGGCACAAATATGTTTCTAAGTCACTTAGTGCCATCTTGGTTTTGTTGGAACTTACAGCCTAGTGGAATTGGAGCACTGTTTGTTGCCCAGCAGTCTCAGTATAGGTATGGTGATTCCTTAAACCTGCTGTTACTGTTAGTGAAGTTGTGCCAATGTATTTGCATCCCAATTTGCTCAACCAAACTCTTTTCTGCAAGCATTTGTCCTAAAGAGAGTAGCTTTCAAACATAGTGTCTGAAAGCCTCCGGTGACACTAGGTGACCTTTTCCTTCTCTCCCTTAAATAAGGAGATGTCAGCTTTGAAAACAGAAAGGTTAGAAGGTTTCATGCCTTGACCTGTGATGCTGTTTGTTCTTGCTTGCCAGAAGCACTTCAGAGCCTTCCATGCAACTTGAGAATGGTCAATCACCTGAAACAGCTTAATACACCTTCAGTTCTTTGACAGACTTCAAGTAATTAGTCTGGCAGGATGTGTACTGTGAAAGAGGTGTAAATCTTGGGCTTTGTGCTTGGTACCCACGAAAGTTTTCTTCTTTCATTGGGGGGTATTTTTCTTTCAAATAAGTTTGTTTTTCTGTTTAACTTCTTCTAGACTGACTCAAAGCAGAGGGAGGTTAAAGAATATGTTTAAATACTTATGATAAAGCATTAAAGCATGGCATGGTTAAAGGATAAACTTAAGTATGATAAAGTAGTAGGAAATTACTGACTCATGTGATGCAGTGCAGCAGATAAGCAGCATGCCTGAGCTGCTGATTCATTTTTAATTAATCTGGAGCTGAAGTCCTTCTCACTGGTCCCTTTTGACTTAATGACATCAGATCTACTTTGTAGTTTTCAGCTGTCTCTGACTCTACTGCAGACAACTTGCAACAAACGAGTTATTGACTGCCATGGCCATTTTTCTGCAGTGTTTTGGTGCCTAAGAAGTACCCCCAGCTCAGCCTGCAAGGTTCCAGGAATTTGTAAAGAAACTTAAATCAGGCCTTGGAAAAAAAGTTACTGAAATCTGGATAATTAATTGCTCAAAATTAAATGGTGTCGACGTTGGGTTAAGTAAGAATCCTGCTTAAACCCATCCAAATCACCTTCGTCTGGGTTGGAGGTAGAGAAATAAAAAGTAAATGCAGCTGATACCACAATGGTTTGTGACTTTTCTAAAAGAGAGAAAGGTCCTGTGCCAGAGGGTGCCTGCATGGGTGCCAGGATTCCTGTGCTGATGGGCAAGGTTGACTCCGCTAACCAAAACCAGGATTTGGTGCAGTGGCAACTTTTTTCTATAATATGAAGAACTCTCCCATGCAGGCTGAATTAGGTATTTCCAAAATCTGAGAAGCAGGTTGTGATGGTTTGGGTGTCCCCCGGCCCCCCCCACTTTTAGAAATTACCCAGACTAGACTCAGCCGGCTCTGGAAATTTGAATGAAGCTTATATTTACAGCTGGCACAATTTACAAGCAGATATTTACAGTATATACAGATATATACAGAAATATACAAGGTAAAAGGTAATACAGAAACACAACTCCCCTCCCAGAAACCTGAGTCCCCAGGAGGGGCTCTCAATCACCCCTCACCTTCCCCCTACCCCTCTCAACCTCACCCCAGTCCTGAGGAAGAATGGAGGTTTGGCCAAGAGGGTTAAAAAGCAAGGTGAAGCAGCCAAGCAAAAGGAGGGTGAGGTTAGAAAGCAAGATGGAGTCCAGCCAGCAGCCTCAGCTTCTCCCCAGCAGGCAAAGCTCCCCAGCGAAGAGAAGAAGCAAGTGCCCTAATCTTTGTTTTGCCTTTTTTCTTTACACATCCCAGCAAGACTGTGAGGGAAGTAGACCTCACCATTGTTTTCATTTCTCAGCCTATCATCTAGTTCTCCTCACCAAAACATGCTAGCTAGGCTCAAACTAGCACACAGGTGAGTGCAATTTGTAGTGTTTGCAGTCTTGCTGCCGTGACCTGAAACTCCCCAGTTATAGGGAACAGATGCTTCTAATTAAAATTGTATCATGTCTGTTGAAACTAAAAGGTGTTTTCACTTTGGTGTTAAATCATGCTTTTGGGATTGCTTTGTGAGCTTTTTCTCTTCACTTTTAGGAGTGTCTAGAGGCAACCTTTGTCTGCTGCAGCATGCTTTCCAAATGATAATTTCCACACGGTCTTCCACTAGCTAGTTCTAAGCCCGTATTTGGGCTATTGTTTTGAGAACTTATATTTTCTGTCCCATCTGAATCATTAGTTTTCACTAGGCATTTTGAGGCTATTTCAAAGCCAAGCCATGGAGACTCAGTGTTCAACAAGTGGTCCAAACGCAGTCATCTTTCAAAGCCATCTTAAAAGGAGGTACTGGGAAATGTAATGCTAGCATCAGGTTATTCCTCCTGTGCGTTGCTTCAGTTGTCCATATGTGCTCCTTTATTTGAGTGATTTCAGTTCTGATGCTCTGTCTCTCTCTCTCTCCGCAAAGACTGGAAGGTTAATGACTCCTGTTGCCTCTTTCCTATCCTTTAAAATGTTTGGCGCATTACATATTCATCAGAGTTTCAGGGCATCTCAGCTGATCGTAGATAGGAAGACTGTTTATTAGATAATATCATACCATTTTTATTTATAAAATGCAATGTATTCATTTCTAGATCTTGTAGGGCCTCTATGCCTACCTGGTTGATGTAGGAAGCTTAACAGTTTAAATTGACTGAATCACAGAATGTTACAGGTTGGAAGGGATCTCCAGAGATCACAGAATCAACCAGGTTGGAAGAGACCTCCAAGATCATCCAGTCCAACCTATCACCCAGCTCTATCCAGTCAACTAGACCATGGCACTAAGTGCCTCATCCAATCTTGAACACCTCCAGGGATGGTGACTCCACCACCTCCCTGGGCAGCCCATTCCAATGGCAAATCACTCTCTCTGAGTCTGCTCACTGAGTCCAACTCCCCTGCCAAAAGCAGGATCTCTTAGGGTGGTTTGCACAGGAATGCATCCAGGCAGGTTTAGAAAGCCTCCAGAGAAAGAGATTCCACAACCTCTCTGGGCAGCCTGTTCCAGGGCTCTGTCACTCTCACTGTAAAGAAATTTCTCCTCATGTTGAGGTGAAGCCTTCTCTGTTCCAGTTTGTAGCCATTGCTCCTTCTCTTGGTCCTGTGCACCACCAAAAAGAGCTTGGCTCCCTCCACTTGACACCCACCCCTCAGATATTTGTACACGTTGATCAGATCTCCTCTTAGTCTTCCCCAGACTAAACAGCCCCAGGTCTTTCAGCTCTCTTCACAAGAGAGATGCCCAAGTGCCCTTATCATCCTCATGGCTCTCCATTGGACACTCTCTAGCAAATCCCTGTCTCTCTTGTGTTGGGGAGCCCAAACCTGGACACAGTACTCCAGATGTGGTGTCACCAGGGCAGAGTAGACAGGGGAGAAGCTACCTTTGGCCATCTTCTCCATGGTGTGCCGTCTGTAGGCATCCTTTTGCTTTAGACTCTCAAAGACTGACAGCTTTCCTCTTTCCCATGTCCTCAGGTAGCTGCCGCAAGTTACTGCTCACTTCTTTCACTTGAACGTGTAGCTGAGGAATTTGAATAACAATCTATTTTTACAGCCTCTCTATTGACTCCAGAGAAAGCGTATGCTGTTTCATTTTCTGGCAAAACTGTCAACAACTTCATTCTGTAGATCAGTTGCACTTCAGGGAGTAAACATTTCCTGCTTCTTAAGGCAGTGAAGGTATCTGGAAGCAGAACCTTCTTTTATAGACAATAAGAGTAAGGAGTTCAGAGCTGGACAATTAAAAGTAACCAAACACTTGGGTTTCTTCTTCCTTACAAATGGAATGTTTTGCAAGCATCAAGAAGAAAACCTTGTGGTTATGAAGGGTTAATAAGACAGGTTCAGATGATGGCCTAATGCGAGCAAGGTTCTCTCTACTGCATAATGTGAGAAATCCTTGGGCTTTTGTACTTGAATGTTACTATTAGAGACCATAAGTCCAGGCATAGGCCATTCTTAGAAACTTAGAGCAGTGAACAATTGATTGTTTGCATGTATGTTAGTGGTTTTCCCTTTATTTGTAAGTGGAATTAATTTGAATCATCACTGATGACCTGTAAAAGTAAGCATGTGCTGGGGTGCCAGTTTGTGACTTGGGCAGCTTGGGTTGCCTTCCTTGCTTCTGCCCCAAAGAGAGGCACCTAGGCAAGATTTGTCCATCCCTGTGTCTTAGCTGTGTGCGGACAGATGAGCATATTGGTGTATTTTTCTGGGATGCTGGAAAACATATTAGAGTGTATGAAGATGTGCAGGCAGGATCTCTAGTTGATGTGCAGAGAGCATGATGCTGGTGGCACTTCTCACCACGTCATGAGGCACTTAATGCCTTCTCCTGAGAAACTTGAGACACTTAAGTTTCCAGGTAGTTCAAGCTCAAAACATCAGGACTAAGCTGGTCTGAAGCACGAGGCAGAGCACGTTGTCCAAGCCAAGAGCAGTGAGGCTGAGCAGAGGAGCACAACTGCTTGCAGCTTTTAACTCCATTTGTATTATTTGCCTGAGTGTAATGGCTCCTTTAGCCACAGAGATTCTCCAATTAGAATGGCACTTTGCCAAAGTGACCATATTAGCTGAAACTAGGACTTGCTTACCCTTACTTGAGCAAGACCTTCACAAGTGCATAAACACCTGTGCATACTTGTTTATCACTTTAGGAAGGGACATAATGGCCCAAGCCTTTGTTTTCGTCCAGCTCTTGCTTCCCCATCAGCAGAAGGATGGGGCAAGCCGGGATATGTTTTAGGCCTATTAGCCTTACATGACAGTGTGAAAGAAGCTTAAGATGCAGATGTGTAACATATCTTTAATTTGTCAGTGTTCAATTAAGATACTGACTTCCAAAGCCTGCTTATTATTATTGAATCTGGGGCAGGTAGTTCAAAAAATGCCTTAATTGTAATGTAAGTGGAGTTTTAAATGAAAGAGAATTTGTTTTTTAAAAGAAGTCTGAAGATCGTTCTCAAGGTGACCCTGTTTGCTGGAGCATTCCTCAGTTTTTGAGAGCCTGTGTGGAGAGATTACAACTGGTTTGTCATCTGAGGATGTTCTTCTCTCCCCAGGTTGATGCTGCCAATACTGGAAGAGTGTTAGCTTCTGATGCAGCTGTTTTCTTGAAAAGATCTGGATTGACAGATTTGGTACTTGGAAAGGTATTTAATGACACTTGGCTAATTATCCTGACTCTTGCTTCAGTTATACACTTCCAGTATAAAACAAAATCCTTGGTGGTACTGCAGGGAACATCATCTGCCCTCCTGTTTTCAGTTGTGCTGTCCAGTATTGTCCAACTTCAGTGTCCTTCCTAACTCTGTCGCGTACGCAGCTTCTGGTGGAAGCTAAAGCAATGCTGAAGTTTCTCACTGAAATAAGTGCTAGAATGAAAGTTAAGAACTGAACTTTGATCCAAGAATACATTGTTAAATGGAGTAAGAACTTGCCAGCTTCCACTTCATGTCTGCTGTTCTTGTTTTAGATTTGGGACTTAGCTGACACTGATGGCAAAGGTATCCTGAATAAGCAGGTATGATTATTTATATCATATATGAGGTTCCTCTTAATCATTAGCAAGCCTTGAAATCAAGATTTCTGGTTCAGGAGGGCAGGTTTTCTCACTAGTGCTTCTCAGAGTTTTCTAATTGGAACTAAATATGTACTTCTCTCTTCAGTGTTATATACTTCCAAATTCCATGTTTTGTACTTCCCAGTTAAATGTAAGGTACAATAAATGAAGAAGCCTTCAGCTACCTCAACACTTTCTCTTTTAATTCCAAAATGAGCTACCATATAGCCATGAAATACAATATACTGAAATGTTGATGGACTCAGTTTCCTTGAAGACTAAGAGGAAAAGTCGACTGTTCTTGTAAACAATGCAGGAATTAAAATGACAGTGAAATCTTAAAAAGTCTTCTAATTCTT
Organism: Tricholaema leucomelas; assembly: GCA_013400475.1. Taxonomy (NCBI): domain Eukaryota; kingdom Metazoa; phylum Chordata; class Aves; order Piciformes; family Lybiidae; genus Tricholaema lacrymosa; species Tricholaema leucomelas. The sequence goes on from WAAF01019480.1 coordinate 278,969, forward strand.
ATTTCTAATTTTGTTGGCCTTGACACTAGTACATCTTCTTTGGAGTTCTCCCCATGTTGCAGCAATAAGCAGTGTGGTTGTCAAACTTGTACTGGTCTACTGAAAAGCTCTGGGGTGTGTTGCTGTTCAGTTTGAAGTAGAGTTACTCGAATAATTGGCCTGTAGGGACAGAACTGCTCTGTCTCATGGCAGGAGAAGGAGGAACTTGTAGCATCTATCAAACCTTTTTTAGTGTGGGTTTTATTGTTGTGTTGTGTGGTGTGTTTGGTTTGTTTTTTTTTTTCCTGACTCCTTCCTTTCCCCTCCTGCACCTCTGGAATCAACTCAGTTCATCCAAGATGAGCAGTGAACTGAGTGCTGAGAACTGACTGCTGCTGACTGCTTGGAGCTAGTAATGACAAGTTTTGCCTGGCAGTGCTTCACTGCTGTTGTCTGTCACTTGGTGACACCACACCCACCCCCCTTTGAAGCAGTTTGCAGCCCTATTGCTCTGCTGGCAAAGCTCTTAGTTCTGTTCTTTTGAAATCTGAGTATTTAATAAATCCTTTAACAGTTCTTTTTTCATTTAGGAATTCTTTGTGGCTTTACGACTTGTAGCATGTGCACAGAATGGACTGGATGTTTCCCTGAGTAGTCTTAATTTGCCTGTTCCTCCACCAAGATTTGTAAGATTTTGTTTTTTAATTGAATGCACCAACTCATTAATAAGAATTGCTTTGAAGTGAACAGTTTGGAAGGTTTGATATAAATACCAAACACTGCTGAAAGCAATGTTGAAGGGAAATAGGCCTCTACAATGGGAAAACTGAGCAATATGGAATCAAGTGGCACATGTTCCAGTGGGGATTTGATATGAATTTGTGTATAATTTGAATATATCTGCATAATATTGATTATGTTCATGTTGTCTGCAAAGGAAGAAACATTTCAAATTTCTTACTCTAATTTTTTATATATTTAACTAAGATTAGAATGCCTGAAGTGCAGTTGTGGCTTTGAGAAGGAGTAAGGGAATAGTTGGTGAGGTCAGAACTATGTCTCTGGGTTGGAACTCAAACCCTGGAGATATTCAAGGTGAGGCTTGACAGGGCTTTGGGCAACCTGGTCTAGTTGAGGATGCCTCTGCTGGCTGCAGAGAGAGTTGAACTCGATGACCTTTAGAGGTGCCTTCCAACCCAGACCATTCTATGATTCATGTTTCTCATTTCTTTTCCTGTTTTTCTTTAGACTGATACTAACAGCCCTTTGCTGCTCAATGCAACAGCATCAAGTGATGTACCATGGGCTGTTAAGGTAAGCTGAGGATCGAACTCCTTGCAAGAAAATGTGAATCTGTTTGAGACAGAGTGCTGCTGGTAGCTGTAGTTTATAAAGTGTGCTGAACATACAGCTGGATCAGTGGTGCCAGGTCCAGCTGGAGAGCTGTAACTAGCGGTGTCCCCAGGGGATCAGTGCTGGGTCGATGCTGTTCAACATATTCATCAATGACAGTGATGAGGGGAGAGACAGTCAGAGTCTGCTTAGCAAGTTTGCTGATGACACCAAACTGGGAGGCTTGGCTGGTACAGCTGAAGGCTGTGTGGCCATCCCATGAGATTTGGATAGACAGAGCTGGGCACAGAGGAACCAAATGAGGTTCAACAAGGACAAGTGCAGAGTCCTGCATCTGGGGAGGAATAATAAATTGCATCAGTACAGGTTGGGAGATGATCTACTGGAGAGCAGCCCAGTGGAGTGGGACCTGGGAGTGCTGGTGGATAACATTCATGGGACAGCAATGTGCCCTTGTGGCCAAGAAGGCCAGTCAAGTCCTCCCCCTCTACTCTGCCCTCATGAGACCTCATCTTGAGTACCGTGTTCAACTTTGGGCTCACCAGTTTAAGAGGGACAGGGACCTGCTGGAGAAGGTCCAGCGGAGGGCTACAAGGATGATTAGGGGACTGGAGCACTGCCTGATGAGGAGAGGCTGAGGGACCTGGGGCTGTTTAGTCTGGAGAAGACTGAGAGGGGATTTAATAAATGTTTATAAATATCTAAAGGCTGGGGGTCAGGAGGGGGATGCTGACAGCTTCTGCTCACTTGCTGCCTGGGATAGGGCAAGGAGCAATGGATGGAAGCTGCAGCACAAGGGGAAACTTCTTGACAGGAAGGGTCACAGAGCACTGGCACAGGCTCTTCAGAGAGGTTGTGGAGTCTCTCTCTGGAGACTTTCAAGGCCTGTCTGGATGTGTTCCTGTGTGACCTGAGCTATATTGTAATGATCCTGATCTAGCAGGGGGACTGGACTTGATGATCTCTTTTGGTCCCTTCCAACACCTGACATCCTGTGATCCTGAACTACCATTCATGTCAGATCTGTACTTGGGCTGGATTAAAAACTCTTGACCCTTGGGAAATCTCTTCACATTTAGCAATGTGGAAGATGAAAAAAAAAATTAATTACTCTGGGCTGCAAAAAGAATCAAAGAATAAATCTGGCTGGGTTTAGGATGAGTTTCTGACTGACTTAGGAATAGTATCTTTCATATCTTTAAAGCATCATAAACTGCAATGTGTGTGTTTCCCACTGTAGCTTTTTGAAAGAACTGCTGCTTCTTAGGCTACAACAGTAACTGATTCCATGAACAATTTTCTTTTCTCTTGCAGCTAGAAGACAAGGCCAAGTATGATTCTATTTTTGACAGCCTAAATCCTGTTAATGGACTGTTGTCAGGTGACAAGGTGAAACCTGTACTCCTGAACTCAAAGCTGCCAGTGGATATTTTAGGACGAGTAAGAATATCTTTCTTTTTCATGGTTAATTCACCAATGACAACTGTGCTACGTTCAGCAGTGTCTGTTTTTCTAACTGACAATTGTAGTAATGAGCTGAACCATGCAATTATGTCTTATGGAGTGGCCATATGTTGTGTACTGACGCTTTTTGGTCTGCTGGAGAGAAGACATAGAGGGGATCTAATCAGTGTTTATAAATATCTGAGGGCTGGGGGTCAAGAGGGAGGGGACAAACTCTTCTCAGTTGCACCACATGATAGGACAAGGGGCAATGGGTGTAAACTGCAGCACAGAGACTTCCACCTCAACATGAGGAAAAACTTCTTGACTGTAAGGCTCCCAGAGCACTGGCACAGGCTCCCCAGAGAGGTTGTGGAGTCTCCTTCTCTGGAGACTTTCCAGCCCTGTCTGAATCCGTTCCTGTGCAACCTGCACTAGATTCTGTGGCCTTGCTGTGTCAGGGGGATTGGACTTGATCTGTGGAGATTCACTTCCAACCCCTAACATTCTGTGATCCTGTGTCAGTTAATTGTACTGTTAAGCACTTGGTTAGGGGCAGGCCTATAGAGCATTTTGTCTGCAGTTCAAGAATCTCTCTGCTTTTGCGTGGTTTATATGAGTATATCTTGATCAATGAAAGACTAAGGCTGTTAAGGTTAAGAGAATTTAGGATATGATGGAGGGGAAACTATTATGACTTTATAAGGAGGTTTTAAATAGGAAACTGCTGCAGCTCAGGCAAGCATCTCTATACTCTGCTTTTTATTGGCAGGTGTGGGAATTGAGTGATATTGACCGTGATGGAATGTTGGATCGAGATGAGTTTGCAGTTGTAAGTACCTTTTGCCTCTGGGCATTCTGAAAGCCCGATGACAGGGATTTAAGCTAGATGCATTGTGTGTTCGTTTTTGACTGTTAGTATGGCTCATTCGTTGCCTTTATTCAGAGCTCTTTATTCAAGTTTTGGTTCTGTATAACGTTTCCAATAGTTTGCTTGAATGAATGTCTCTCAATACACAACAGCAGCTTTATTTTGGAGCTAAAGAAGCCATTAAAAATGTATCTGTGATCTGTCCTACAAAAGTCTGAGTGTTTCCACTGAAGAAATTTTACCTTGGCTGTCAGTCTACATAAGAACTTGGATGCCTCAGGCTACCTTTTGTGGAAAATTTGAAAGAACTTGTACATAAAACTCTTCAAAACATTGTAGCAGGGTAGAATTTTAACACTCTTAATTCCAGGACTACTTACATAACTGTAAGATGCTTCACTTCCCCCCGGAGATGGCAAAGGGGAAGAGAGTGAGGGGTTTTTTGGTTTAAAAATGAGGTATAGTACCCACACATCAGCTTTGTCTCAAAACTTTGAGCTTGTTCCGTGTGAAACTGAGGAAGAATTTTTTTTCCCTGTGAGGGTGACAGAGCACTGGAACAGGCTGCCCAGAGGGGTTGCGGAGTCTCCCTCTCTGAAGATACTCAAGAACTGTCTGTATGTATTCCAGTGTCATCTGCTCTAGATGATCCTGCTCTGGGAGTGGGGCTGGCCTGGATGAACTTTTGAGGTCCCTTCCAGCCCCTGACATTCTATGATTCTTGTACGCAAGTGAATTGAAGAGGGAGGAATTACCTTTCACGCCAAATGAGAGGGTTTCATTCAATGTATAGAAATACCAAACCTGCATTTTCCACTGCAGGAATATTGAAAAAGTAATGGGACATCTCTGTCCTCACCTGGGACTGAAGGCAGCCTTCAGTTTGAAGTTTCTCTGTCCTCACTTGGGACTGAAGGTATCCTTCAGTTTGAAGTTACACGTACTAAACTTCTGCTCACCCTTTCAGAGTCAAGATGTAAAAAATAAAAAAAAAGTTAAAATGCCTTTTTAATTGTCAGCAGTTTGTCATGGATGACATCAGACCTTTCCTTTGTAGTAGGAATGCCATGAATTTTCCTTTCTCTGCAGTCATATATGTCTTTGAGAAATGATAGAAGTGTCAAAATTGCTTTCTTGAATGCAGTTCTGCTCACCCTCAAGCTCCTATATGCTTCAGTTTCTTTTGAAACCAACCCCTTTAAGACCCTAGTAGTTAACACTTGGTATGTTTGATTTCCTGTCTTGATGCTGTAATCCTGCAGAAATGTAGCTTTGAGATGAGAGGATTGAGATGCTCTGGGGAAACGTTTGAGATAAATTATGAAATGTCTTTAATATGCAGTTCAGTGTTGAACAGTGGTTATAAAATTGTTAATGTATGACCTCAACAAAAGTATATGAAGCAATTCCTGGAGAAAACAGTGAATGCTTTAAAATCAAGTGTTTGAAGTGTTCTCTCAAATAGCATTCCAGGGGTTGTAGTATTTAGGAGAATCATTTTAATGTTCTGAAAGATACTGACCTGTGTATGCTGAGCGTATGCTGAACCTCAAAAGAAAGTAGTAATGAGAAAAACAGATCACCAGGCAATAAGCCGCAATTCCATTGTGGGGGCTTGTAAAGGAGAAAGCATAATGAAAACAACACTGCTGAGTGGTGTTTTAGCTATTTCTTTATATATATTTGTTACTGATTTTCATCCACACACTTTGTTTTCTCATTCAGGCCATGTTTTTGGTGTACTGTGCTTTGGAGAAAGAACCAGTGCCAATGTCCTTGCCTGCAGCTTTGGTGCCACCATCCAAGAGGAAACCTCTTAGTTTTCCAGGAGCAATGCCATTAATTCCATCTTCAACAGCTACCAAAGAGCCTCATCAATCATTGCCACCTGTAGGCATTCTAGCTGCCAAAACACCATTAACACAGGTATAGTTCTGAAGCTACTTGGGGTTGTAAGATTTTGGTTGTAATTAATTTTATTTTGCTTTTAATACTCTGCTTTGGAGACTGCCAGTATGAAGAGTCTTGAAGACAGCAATCTCAACCCAGAGGTCAGAATATTAAGAAAGCAGTTTTAAAAATGTAGTGTAGGTACATGTCTGCAGAACCTTCTGGCTGGAGACTGATTTGAATAGAGACAGGTTCTTAAACTGTGATAAGTATGTATGTGCAGTCTCATGTGTTGAGACTCATGCAGTTCCCATCAGTGAAAATGGATGAGAGAAATACAAGCAATGGGAAAAGGAAGCAAAAGGTCTGGGATGCCCACATAAACAAAGTAGATTGGGTGTTTTTAAGATGTGATTATTAAGAAGCTTGATGCTTTCCAACCCTCCCCCAGGCATCTTCTTTAATTCTGGTTCTTTGAGAACCCAGAATTTGGAAAAACGTCTTTCCGAGTAGATGGCCACTGACTTGTTCTGTTCAAAATAAGAACAAAAATAAGAAGGGGCCCTAAGGTAAGAACTATAGTAATTAATGCATAAGGTGCTGCTTGGGCACTTGGGTACCCATATTTGAGTCATCAGTAAGAAACTGGCCTCTTAAATTCTGGAAGTGCCAAGGTTTTCATCTGGCAGTCTACTCGGCCGATGCTAAGTGTTGCCATACATAGCAGAAAGCAGGGCCGTTCTGGATGCATGGTGCAGTGCTTTCTGTAGAGCACCATTTGGTATTCATCTGTTAAGTGTCCTTGTGTGCTGAAATTAATTAGTGTTCGTAAGCATGCACTTGAAGCCGTTTTCACTGGAAAAATCCAGATGTCTTTATAGCAGCTCAGTGTCTGAAAGAATTGCTCAAGAAAGAGAATTAGCTTTAATTCCCATCCTTACCCTGGTGGGAGGTAAACTGCAATTTGGAATGTGCCAACTCTGAGCAGTCTAGGTTTGAGCGGTTCTTCAGAAAACTCTCCAGCTCTGTCAAGAGGAGTCAAATGGATAGAGCCAGACAGTAAGCAGGACTGTGACTCAGTACAGTGATGAGGGCACAGCCCCGTGATGGAAGATCTGGCTCCAGGGAGCACTTTTAATGCATAGACAGAGGCAGAGCTGTGCCAGCCTTGGTGCTTCACTACTTGGTGCATCTGCTTTTGGCATTGCTTGTGGATATCTGTGTCTCTATTTGGTGGGTAAAACTGGTTCTTGAACTAGGCATCTGTACTTGATTTTTGGTCTGTGCTGCAGTCCTTTAATCTCGTTAACTCTGCAGGCAGGACTGCCTCTGTCTTAGTACTGTGGTTTCAAACTTCATTTTTTTTTTCTCCCCCAACTTCTATCCCCACCCACTACAGTGGGTTGTATCGCCTGCAGACAAAATCAAGTATGATGAGATCTTTGTGAAGACTGACAAGGACATGGATGGATTTGTGTCAGGTGCGGAAGCCAGAGAGCTGTTCTTGAAGACGGGACTGCCTTCTGCTCTTCTTGCACATATCTGGTAGGGGCTTTTTTTTTCTGTGACAGCTGTTCAGACGATGGTGTGGGCCTGGCTTCTGCCCCGCAGCTTTCCTGCAAAGTGCTGTGTTGACATTCCTTAAAAGTGCAGGTAGTTCCTTGTGTATCGTAGCGTGACCTCTGTATAAGCAGTGGAAAATTTAGTTCTACATTTGGACAGAAATGAAGGGAAAACAGGTCTATGCTCTGCAACATGTCTTAGGGGAGGAGGTGAAGTGCTTAGATGCAGGATGTTAAAGCAGATTGTGGTGTTGCTGTGTGTCTAAACACTGATGGTGTCCATGTACTGGTGAAGAGAATTACCTGTGAAAATTCTTAGTGTGTGAGACTTATGGCCCACTTCATTCTGCATCTTCCTTGTCTTTCATTGCAGCCAGTAATGACACCCACTGCTGTTCTGATTCTTTCCCCCCTCAAAGCTAGTGCAGAGCACACACATCAGAAAAAATGAACAGATTTTCCTGTTTCAGAGGCTGGTTAACACAACCTCTAATGTAGAAAAACATAGATGAACTCTGAGGGCTGTGAAAAGTTCTTGTGTTTGGAAGGATCTCACAGAATCAGAGCAACATTCAGACTGGAAAAGCCCCTCAGGATTGCCAAGTCCAACCATTAACCCTACTCTACAAGGTTCACCCTAAACCATATTCCCAAGCACCACATTCAAACAACCTTTAAACACATCCAGAGTTGGATCCCACCACCCTGGGAAGCTCATTCCAATGCCTTACCACTCTTAGTGGGAATTTTGTTTCCCTAATATTCAGTCTAAACCTACCCAGTCGCAGCTTGAGGCCGTTCCCTCTTGTCCTATCACTAATTACCTGTGAGAAGAGACCAGCACTAACCTTTCCACAACCTCCTTTATGGCAGCTGTAGACAGCCATGAAGTCTCCTGTCAGCCTCCTCTTTTTCAAACTAAACAGCTCCTGCTCCTTCAGTCATTCCTCATAAGATTTATTCTCTAGGCTCTTCCCCAGCTTTGTTGCCCTTCTCTATGCTGGCTTCAGCACCTTAATTGCCTTAATTCTATTTTGCACTTTTTTAGAGGAGATGCCCATTAGCAATTTCCCCATTTCAAAATGACAGAAAGGACAGTAAACAGGACTGTACTTGCAGAAATAAAGGATTTGATTTATTTCACGTGTATCTCTGTACAGGGCTCTTTCTGACACAAAGGACTGCGGAAAGCTTTCAAAGGAACAGTTTGCTTTGGCTTTTTACTTGATTAATCAGAAGTTAACAAAGGGCATTGATCCACCTCAAGCTCTGACTCCAGAAATGATTCCACCTTCAGACAGGGGTGTCAGCTTACAGAAGGTAAGGAGGATTTTGGCATTTTTGGTATATATCTCAAACAAATAATGTTAATTTCAAAAGCTATGCAAGAAGCATCTTAATTACTGGCCTACCTTAAATTTATCATAATATTGGGAAAAGATTAAGTCCTAGATACAAAGCAATCACAAAAAACAATTCCATCCATGCTCTAAAATGAAGCTGTCATTTATTATGCCTGCCAACCAAGCAGAGAGATCTTATGTTGAGAAAGCATTCTTGTCTGTTTTGATAGAATAATCCTTCTACTGCCTGTCTAAAGAAATTCTGGGTTGCACCTGAAATAACATGCACAAGTCCACCGTCTTCCCCCTAATGTGTTCACAGTTACCTTTTTCACATTGAGATTTTTTTAAGGAAGTCTGGAAAGGGTGCAAACTAAATAGAGTTTAAAAATTATTTAAAGTCTTAAAAGTAAATATACTTCACAGATAGTGTAACTGTCTTCATAGTTTGTTGATTGCCATCTATTGTAATGCCGCAGTAGGCCGTCCCTCAGCAGTCCAAGTTGTAGTTACCAGAACTCTTACTTTACACCTGAAGTCTGATGTGAGTTACCTTTTCTTGGTTGTGCAAAACATCGACCTAATTCTACAGTTTTCTTGAACAGAATGAAAAATTCACTCCTGAAAAACTGGAAACTCAAAATCTGGTAGTGCTTTTGAGTTTCTGTAACTGGTACCTAATTTCTTTTTACATTCTGTTTTTTGAAAAGTAATTGCTTTATTTGCAGCTCTACTAATCTTTTTTGTATGTTTGCTTTCCTTTCTATGTCTCTTTTCTAGTTTGGACTGTTTTTTCCATTCTGCACCACTCTGCTTTTCATCCTTATTATTCTGTCAGTTTGTTAACTCTGCTTTCTCAAGGTTAGAGAATCTTTGCTTTTCTAATATTTACTGTCTGTTGGTTTAATAATGATCATCCTTCTAAGATTCTTGCATAATCATTTGAAGTAGCACAGCACTTCTCTGAAGTGTTGCAATGTGTTGTGATCTCAGATGATTGTTGATTTGCACTGTTCTTCATCTGGAAGAGCCCCAAGGCTCTTCCTTAAGCCCAGACCTTTGTGCCTGTCGCCTGTGGTAATATGTGCTGCTCACACTACAGAGAGGAAATGCTGTGTCCTCCCCTGCTGCAAACGTTGGGGAAGTCATAGCAGTAGTAGCCCAATGTGGCAGTTATCATTAGGGCTAATCCTCATGGTTTCACTGATTGCAGAAGATCTAGTGAGTAGTCCATATTAGATGAGCTCAGTGCTGGTTACTACTGTTCTGTGGAAGCTGTTTTGACAGAAGTCTTGAAGGCTTCAGTGTGTTCTGTTTGGGTTTGCATTACTAATGTAAATGATAAGAGCAGGATGTTGTGAAAGGAGATAAATTAGCTTTTAGCTAGCACTCTAAATTCCCACCAAGGATTTGTTTTACTAGATTGAGTTGAACCTTCAGTTCATCTTGAGCATTTTCATGTTGACCTGAAAGAACCTGTTAGCCCAAGATTACTGCTGAAGAATTGAGCCCAAAGGATAAGGAAGATAGGCAGAAATAGGCTTTTTGCTGGTTTTCTTGAAGTGGTGGCTTACATTGTCAAGAAAAAAAACAAACAAATGAAAACCAAAACCAGACCCAAATAAACTAACACCCAATCCCACCCACCCCCCAGATAAAACCCACAACCCTCAAAAAAAGAACTTAGGCTGCATCTTCTGGACTGACCAGTATAAATGTAGAAACAGCATCAAAGAGTATCGTGGTCATCCCTTATGTTTAAGTAGGGAAAGCTACCTTCTCATCCTTTTGGTAGATGTTCAGGATGCCTGTGCATGTAGTTGCTGTTACCTCCTGTTTGGTTTCCTTGTAGAATTCTGTTTCTACAGCAGTGTAATTCTTACTGCAGTTTTGAGGCCTAAAGGCAGATCCCACAAACAGGATGGAGCAGCAATCCAGTGCTTTCTGCTGTCTCCTTACCTAGGACTGTTTCGTAGTCACCAAATTGCATTTGCATCATGACATGTAAAATATAAATGTACATGCAAGTTTCTTTTAAAGGATTTTGACAGGAATTCAGTTTTATTACTGTTGAGAGTGAAAAATCCCAAGTGTTGTTTTTGTACATGTTGTAGTTTAGTACATAGTTCTAACCTTTGCCTTTGCTAATTTGTGTATTAAAGCTGAAATAGTTTGCTCTTGTCTTCTTCCCCCACACCAATTCTCCTGAACTTAAGGCTGAGCTGAAAATAAAAGTGAATTACATTTTGTTCAAGTTTTAATGCTGGCCTTAGTGTGCAAAATTTCTTGGCCTGGAAAGAATTTGTACTTGAAGCTAATAGCTCCATGTTTTCTTTCTGTTCCCTTCATAGGAGAAGTAAAAACTTTCTCATTGGAGCACCATGAGCAACTCTGCAAAACTCTGTGTTAATTCCTTTAGAACAGGATTGAGCTTTGTAGCTCTTTTGCCTGTTTGAGAAGTCAGTTTAAGAACAGCTGTAGGGGTGTTTTTATCTCAGTTCATGAGACTCGTTCTAGTAGAATACACATGAAGAGTCTATAGCTGTGCTGAGTAATATTTGCTGACACTCAGATTTACTGCTTAAGTCTTTTCTTCTTGGTTTGGTTTTGTGTTTTTCCTAGAGTATAATCTTAAGCATGGTTAGTGGCACCTTTGTTGGTGTGGTGTGTTTTTTTTTTTTAGAGACACTAAAGCATTTAAAGACTCCTGTGTTATTTGGGGATTTTTTAAAAAAAATATATACTTTTCCTCTGAGTTTAGTTTGTCCTGGATGACTTTATTCAGGACTTAAATACATCAATTTCTTTATAGCAGGCAAATACGGTGACTATGGCTTCCTAAATGTGTTCATGGTGTTACAAGACACAGCAGAACAATTAAAGCATTTGCTGATTAGTTTTCAGTATTTGTTCTCTAGCATGTGTATGTACTTGTCGTGGTTTGGCTGTTACTTGCCCCTCCCCCTCCAAATTCACCAGACTAAACTCATCTGGCTGGAAGTTAAGGAAGTTGTACTTACAGCTGGGCACAATTTGCAAACAAAACATATATATACAATACATTACAAATATTTACAGCTACATAAAGGTAATACAGAAATACAAAACCACTGCCCGAGAAGGCTCTTGACCAACCTCTATCTTTCTTTCCATCCTTTCCATGCTCTCCCTTATCTTGGGATCCCCTTTACATGGAGGGTGAGCTGCAAAATGTTGGCAAAAGGTGTTAAGATGGAAATGATTAGTTGGGTTACATAGATTCAGGCAGAGAAGTTAATACAGCAAGCAGCCAGCAGACCATCCTTATCTTTCTTGCTTTTATATGTCTAATGAAACCTATGAGTGAAATAGGCATCATTATTATTTTCTTTTCACAGCCAATTACCTAATTTCTCTCATTAAAATATTCCAATTATCCTCAAACCAGCACAGTACTCTAAAGAGTTTGTGTTGCAGTCATCTTACTATAAAGTCATTGAGTAAATGGGAACTCATGGATGTAGTTTACCTATGATTTCGCATTATCAAAATTTCATGCAGAGATTCACATGGAACTAGCTCAGTATCTACTTAAAGCATTGCAAATAAGTAAGTGTCTGTACTCTGCAACAGGAGGATCACCAAAATGAAGAAATCTGAAGAAGCAGTAAACAAACCAAACTGCTTTTAAAGGAATGCTAGGAAGCCAAGCTAAGTGTTACCTGTACGATAAATCTCATTTTAGAACTAGATTTTTTTGTTTGTTTGGGGTGTTTTTTTTCTTTCCATGTGATCAGGTAGTCCTGTGCTTTTGTAGAAGTTATTTTCAAGAGTTTACAGGAGACCAACTCTGAATTAGTAGCTGCATTGGATATATGTTTTGTTCTGTGACTAAGTTCTAAGACTGAAGATTTGAAACGCAATGCTACCAACGGTTGTCACAAGTGAGGTGAATAAGGAGGTTAGACAGCATAAACTATACACTAGCAGTATTGACTTTTGAATTTTTTTTATCTTTCAGACTGCTCAAGGACCGAGTTCTGTAGCAGATTTTTCTGCAATTAAAGAATTGGATACATTAAACAATGAAATAGTAGATCTGCAAAGGTGGGTAAAGGAGGAATAGTCATAGTTGCCTTTGATTCAGTTGTGCTACTTACTGGTTTTAAAAAAAGCCACAGTTCAGTGCAGAAGAGGTGGTAGTAGTCTGCTTTGCTCAAATAAATGCTCATTAAGTCTGCAAATGTCTCTAATACTGTTTATCATCTCTTTTTCTCACTCAGATGAGTGCATTTAATAACAGTAAGGCTCTGGAAAAATCTGTCCATCATGCCTCCTGCATACGTTAGCATCTTGAGAGATTCCTGCCTGTTATCTTTATTGGCAGATGAGAATGCAGCAGATCCTTAGGATGCTGGAACTGATGTAAATTGGTATTAGTTGTCTCTGATTTGCAGAGGGAGTTCTAAGGGCTTTTTTCATGTGGCAGTAAGGAAATGGGAGGGGAAAGATAAAAAAGTATGTAAAGAGAGAGTGTTAGGATTTTGGTGGCGGTAAAGACAAACATGCCTCTCTTCTATTCAGTAAAAAATTGGTGTGCTGAGAAAAAACGTTTGAGTCTGCAGACCCTTGGCTTCCATTTATTATTTCTAAGGTAATTGAGAAGATGACTTCAAAATACTAAAAGAAATCAAGTTCTTACTGTCTATGTCATTCTCTCAAGATACATCAGATAAAGGACTTCTTCTTAGGAAGAAGATCTTTATGATGAGGATGGTAAAACACTGAACAGGTTGTCCAGAGAGGTTGTGGATGCGCCCTCTCTGGAGGTGTTCAAGGCCAGGTTGGATAAGGCTTTGAGTGACCAACCAGGAGGTTGGGCCTAGATGATCTTTGATGTCCCTTCCAACCTAAACCATTCTATGATTCTATATTTCTCTCTTCTTTTTTTTTTTTTTTTTTTTTTTTCTTGATGCTATCATAAATCTACTGGAACCTCTGTGAAGAACAGTTACGTGTATGAATTTATAAGTGAGAGTGTTTTGTTGTGATGAAATCTGCCAAACTAATGACAGGAGAAAGGGGCAATGGGTGGAAACTGTGGCACAGGAAGTTTCATGTAAACATTAGGAGGAATTTTTTTGCCGTGAGGGTGACAGAACACTGGAACAGGCTGCTTGGGGGGTTGTGGAGTCTCCCTCTGGAAATACTGAAAACCTGCCTGGATGTGTTCCTGTGTGATCTGGTGTAGGTGATGCTGCTCTGGTAGAGGTGTTGAACTGGGTGATCTTTCAAGGTCCCTTCCAGCCCCTAACATGCTGTAACTCTGTGAAATTAAATCATTCTTGCAAGTGACAAGAATAAGGCAGGCAATGTGCCAAAGGACAATCTGTTTCCTAAATACAGAAATGGTTTTCACTTCAGCTGCTTATTCTCTGTCTTATTACTGCCACTGTCTTCTTGCTTCTCCCTGCTCTGCCTTCCTCTGCTGTTCTTTGTGTTGTGTTAATTCCAATTTTGGACTCTCACATTTAATAACCTGAAATATCATTTCTACGACCATGTGTATTTGCTCTTAGTATCTTAGAGGGAAATGGGTTGTTCACTAGCATGAATTTTCAGGTGAAGGTGGCTTGAGGTAGGTCCCCATGCAGGCAGGCCCGTTTATGTCTTGGGAACCACAGCCTTTCAAAGTCATTGATTTTGTTTCCTCAGCAGCAAATATGCTTGAACAATTCTTGAAGGCACATTTGAATGTGATTAGATGGTTGAATGGATAGTAGGGGTAACTCCTAATATGTATTTAATCTTAGATGAAATTTACTTTGGTATGCTTTAGAGGTTTGGAGTTAAGTCAGAGGCTTGAGCCTATATGGGCAAACTGAAGCAAAATAGTCAGAGGTTGGTGTGAGTTCATTCAGAATTAATGCAGTAAATGTCATGAAGTGAGTTGTGGCTCAAAATGTTTTCACTTCTAATTTTTTTCAAGGAAATTAATTTTTGATTACTTGGGAATCTTTTAGCCACTGCACTTCTCTGTGCCTTTCTTAAGCACAGGCTGCAATGCTCAGCAGCAGATGGAATTCTTTGTGGTAAATGTAGGAAATGTGTTTTTCATCTTTGGCTTATCCACCTTTCTGTTCTAAGTGGTGAAGTCTTGATAGTTATCACCTGAAAATGTAATTTAAACGATCCATGTTCATTATTAAACAAGATGCATTGTTCAGGTTTTGAACTCGCTACATAATAATTCTGATCCATGATTCCATTGAGAACTGCACTTCTGAGAGTAATAGAAGTTGAACCTGATTTTGAAGTGTACTTAAAAGGCAGCAAAGGAAATGGCCAAAGGAATGACCATGTGTGGAAAACAGCTTTTGGAGACTGAGCAAAGAATATAGAGGTGGTGTGTTTGTGACTCAACAGTTTGTTTGGAAAAGGCTTCTGTTAGCAAATAGCTTTTTAATCTAATTCAATAAAAACAGCTTTGGGAAGGTGGAGGAGGTTGAGGGCCAGATGAAGAATAAAATGCAGAACACTTCAGTGAGGCTGATCCCTCTCTGGTAGAAGCAGTGATTTGCCTAGGGCCATTGTGTATCTGCATCTTTCTGGCCTTCTAGCACTGCTGCCTGTGAGTTCTGCTTCAGATGCACTACATCCTTAGAAAGCTGTTTGAAGCTTTCTTGATCAGCATTATGGGAAGCTAGACCAGATGTTCTTAATATTCTTTTTTGAGCCATAAAACCTTTTTCTTCCCTAGAACACCCTGCTTTGTTTTTGTGCATGTAAAGATAGCTATGGCTCACAAGTTAGTGGAGTTTCTTCAAACTTTACCAGCACTACATTGCTCTCCTAGCATGCAAGATAGTTGAGTTACCTTGGTGTATCAGAAACACTTTGCCTTGAGTATAGATCAGGGAGTTCCATCTGAACGTGAGGAGTAACTTTTGCTGTCAGGGTCCCAGAGCACTGGCACAGGCTGCCCAGAGAGGTTGCGGAGTCTGCTTCTCTGGAGCCTTTCCAGCCCTGTCTGGATGTGTTCCTGTGTGACCTGCATTTGATTCTCTGGTGTTGCTCTGACAGGGGAGTTGAGTGGAAGATCTGCAGAGGTCCCTTCCAACCGCTATCATCCTGTAATCTTGTGATTGTTTCCTGGTTGGTTTCAGTGCCTCTGCCGATGTGGGAACTCTGCAACTGTCAGCTGTAAGGAGCCTTTGCCATGCACTGGCTCCCACTTACAGATTCCTGCATTTGCAAATTGATAATAGGGATTTTTCTAGGTTTCATACTGTTGGGTTATATAAACCAGGAGCTGACTAAGGGAGCTGGGCAGGGTTAGTGCGAAACAGAGGAGGCTGAGAGGAGACCTCATGGCTCTACAGTTACCTGAAAGGACATTGTGGAGAGGCTGCTGCGGTCTCTATTCACAGGTAACTGGAGACAGAACAAGGGGGAATGGCCTCAAGCTGAGACTGAGGAGGTTTAGGTGTACATTAGGAAAAAAATTTTCACGGAGAGAGTGGTCAGGGACTGGAATGAGCTGCCCAGGGACGTGATGGAGACAGCGACCCTGAATGTGTTTAAGGGTCGTTTGGATGTGGTGCTTAGGGATGTGGTTTAAGGTGACTCTTGTAGGGTAGGGATATCTCTGGTCCTGAGGGGCTTTTCCAACCTGTGACTGTGTGATTTTTGTTTTTTGTTTTTTGTTTTTTTTTTTTTTTGTTGGTTCCAAGTGCTCTTCTGGAAAGGAACTTTCTGGTCCAGGAAATCTTTCATGTCAAACAAATCAAGTTGTGTTACTCGTGGGTTTGTTTTTTTTTCTTCTTTCAGTTGCTGAGCATTCCTACAGGGCATACCAGATAGTTGGTAGAAGACATAGAGGCATTCAGAAGAATTAGTGAATTGAGTAGGTCTGTCTTGGTTTTGGTCGTTGGTTGTTTTTTTCTTTTTCTGAAACAAAGAGGCATTAGTGGCAGAGGAGGAGGGGATGTGTTCTGTGTAGACTAAGTACATTCAGCTTGTTTTCTTTTGCCTGAGACTGCTGCCTAAGCTTTTCTTGTTCCGCCTGACAATACTTCTTTCACTTGATTTGGATTTTTTTTTGTTCAAGTTCATTGTTTGTGTTGTGATTTGGCCAGAGTAAGCTGCCTGTGGGTGGGCATTGTGTCATGTTGCTTGTTTAGCATAGTCCGGATTGCAAGGTTTAGGGACTGGTTTCTCTTGAAGATCTCTTCCCATGTATTTCGTCTCTGACAGTCCCCTAGGCAGACCAGTGGCAGCAGTGTCTAAAGGCTGTCTATTAAAGCATACATACCTGCTTGCATTTCTATTTTCTGCTCTTCATACCTGAGCAGGAAAAGTAACAAGCATTTGTTTGCCTAGTCAGTTATTCTCTTTTATCGTCAATCAAGAATAATGTGCCTGAATGTTTGCTGTGCTTGATGCATGTCTGAGGGCTTTAAGGTTTTTTTCATCTTGATCTGTTGAAGGGCTTTATTGAGGTTGAGGCTCTTTGTTCATGGAAAGATGTGGAAGGCAAAATCAACAGAAGTTGTTTCAGCCATGTATTGCGGTGTTTTAAATATGGAAGTACAGTTATGTTACAAGTAATAGTTTGAGCTAGAGGAGTGTGCTGCAGCTTTGGCAATGGTAAAGATTTGCTTAGAATTTCCATGATGCTTTTTTCTGATGAATGGTGAGTGGCAGAACTTGATGGAATGTGAAGGTTTACACCTAACTAGCCCTGTTTTCAAAGTTCTGTTTTTCACATTCAATATCTGTGACATATTAACTTATTATTTCCCTTTTTTTAAATTTCCATTGGATCTGGTTTAGCAGTAAACAGGAATTCTTCAGCTTGAATAAAATGAACTTAGAGTAAGCCTGCTTTACTTCAGAGACAGAAATGTTTTCCCCTGTATTAAATGATAACATGAATAGTTTCAGATGGATTATTACTCTGCTATTATTAAAACACAAAGTTGCCTTTCACTTCAATATGCTGTATGATACTACCAGTTTGATAGCTTTTCACTCTGGCATTCCATTTATAAGTGTTAGGTTTATAATTTTTCAAGTTCTAACTTTTAACGGGTGTGCTGATTTATTATCAACACAGTCTGTGTGAAAAAGGAACTGCCTGTTAGCAGAGGGTAGTGTTAAAACTGTAAAGCTTAATGCTTGCCTGCTTCTGTGAGAGAAGAGAGCCCATGGGCTGTCTGGGGAGAAACACTCATCGCTTAAAACAGGAGCGTTCTTCAGTCGTATGTTTGGGGATATTCTTCCCCCCCTTTCTTAAAGCTGCTTTTATCTCTGATTGCTAAGAATTTATTGCAGATGATTTGCCTGTCATCAGCAGTCACATTATAAAGCTGAATAAATGTCTGTAGAGCCAGGCTTGCCGTGACACAGCACAGCCCTCCCTGCAGTGTCTGAGAAGCCACCCCCACGGCAAGCCGACCTCTGCTGTCTTCAACGGGACAAAGCTGGATTAGCAGCCAGCCTGGCCTGCTGGAGGTGTTCTCCACCTGCCCTTAGCTGAGGAATCCGCCTGTCTGCAAGGGTTAAGAACCTGAGTCTGATGCAATCCCTCCCCCTTTGGCCAGCAGCTGTCATTAGACAGACTCCATAGCAACAGTGAGATCACTGCAGACAGCACTTCATTGATTCCGCCCTCCCGCCCCCTCCCATTTCTGAGCTTCCTTATCGCCGAAGTGCAGCTGGGTGCTAGAGAGAAGGGGGTTGTGCAGGACACTTACGTGGCTTCTGTCTTGTAAATCAGTTGGGAAGCAGAAATCCCTCACCTCCTTTGTGTTTTATGTTCCGCTATGTATTTAAAGAGAGACGCAGGCTTAGGGGGCTGGATAACTGTACCTGCTGTAGCTGATGTTCTGAAGTATTCTTGCATTGTTTGCTGGTCTTCTAGGGAAAAGAATAATGTAGAGCAAGACCTGAAGGAGAAAGAAGATACCATCAAGCAGAGGACAAGTGAGGTCCAGGTAAATAAGACACAAAATTACTATTTGGACACCTGATACTGCACCATGTGGTGCTTGCTTTAATGGCAGTGGGATTGCTGAGTCTTTAGATCGCATCACTTAGTGCTACAAAAAAATCTTGGTGGCTAAGAAAATGAAAGCACTCTGAAGTGTATTTTCTAGAGGAACGCGAATTGGTGTAGGTGCGTGCATTTCTGTGTATGTGTCAGTTTCTCAGATGTGGTAGCCTGCATGCAGTTGTAAATAGAAAATATTACAAAAGGGGCATGTTGTTGTTTATTTTAGCAAGGCTTTCTAATGTATAATTAAGACACTATAGCAGTACAGATGAGTGAACTTAAGTGACTGAATTTAAAAGGGCTTGTATATTGGGCTGCTTCTCAAGAGTCACAGTAAATAGCAGCTTGGGAAGAATGTTGCTTCAAGTGAATTTCAAAAAAGAATCAACCAGATTATTTTTTAAAAGGATAACACTGACTTTCCAGGATATTGGAAAATGTAAATTTTTGCAAGTGCTTCACAGAGATTAACAATTATGCAGTCAGCATCAGTGTTGAGGGTGCTACAGTCTAGACAAGCTCTGAATAAAATGCTGCAAAGCAATATTTCAAGCTGCAAAAGCAGCTGGAGTTGCTGATTTCAGAAGAATCTTCAGTGTGGTATCTTATCATTTACATGTATTTCTACATTTATTTTAGGAGTATTTTATTCTTTTAAATAATCTTTATTTGATTAAGAGCAAATGCAAGATTTTTTTCCTGCCCGACATAGAATGCAGAAGAGCCAACATGTTAGAACTGTCTGTGAATTTTGGGCTTGGCTATTTAATATCCTTTAAGCTTGGATGATAATTAATAGTTTGACCTTTCAGATGCTGGCCTGTCAGTCCTGTGGCAGCCAGATTCAGCAGCTGCAGGAATGCACAGAGAAGTTGCCCATGTCTGTGATTTGTCTCCGCTTTGCACCTTGCTTTCTCACACTGTTCAAAACCCTTCTGGCTGCTGTGGGCTTTGCACACAAGATGCTTTTGTTGACATGTCCTGAATCTCTGTGTGTGTGTGTGTGTGTGTAGAGGCTTGAGTGCTCTGGTGCCTTTGTCCAAAAGGTGCATAAAGCTACATAAACCCCTTCCCTTGGACATCACAGCGCTGGTGTAACCCGATAGCTTTTTACGTCACTTCAGTGTTTGATAATCAACAGCACCACAGAAGCGATTTCAGTCACTGTATCTAGAGCGGTGGCATTGGAAGCCACCATCTCAGGTCTTTAACTTCTTAGTGATCACACAGGCTACTTGTCCCTTGTTAAATAGAGAGTTACAGAGCTCTGTCAGTTTGCAGAGAAGGAACAGTTTATACTGGCTTGTCAGGAGAATGAGAAACCATCAGGATCAGATAGGAAATGGCTGCAGCATTTATTTAAGCTGGTGGCCCTTTATCTCTGGTCTCTTTCTTGCTCCCAAGTATTGGAGGACCTGCATGTTTCAGGAAACTTTCTAGAACTTCAGAGAATGATGGTGTCAGACTAAGGATCTTTACATCATGGGGTTTTTTTCTTCTGGTTTTATTCTACTAGTGACATTTCTAAAGATGTTGTGCGAAAGCAGTGCTTGCTAATCTGACACTTTGGATCAAGCTCACTTTGTGACATCACATTCTAGGGTTTCCAGAATTACTTCCATGGGCACAAGTTGTAACCTCAAATACAGCCATGGTCTGTGATGGAATGAATTGATTTATATGACAAGAGGGAAGGAATGACAGCTTTTTCTTCCATAAGCTAATTTATATACTGTGTAAATAAATATTAAAAAGCAAAGACCAAAACAAAAAAAAAATACTTGGAAAGAAAGTGAACTTACAGGTTTTAATATACTTATTAAATAATCAACATCACTCCTTAATCTTTGCTACTGAAGTTATGGGCAGACTATCAGAGGGAAGAAACTTCTGAAACATTATTTCATTAACTTATTCTGTGACTGGATTAACGTTTTTTTATAAAATATAACTGAACTCAGATACAAAATTACCCTCTTGGCAGTAGAGAAGTTTGTTTTGCAGAGTCTGTGTGTAAATAAAGTGTAAAATTTTGACCAAGTGGCATCTGACAGTGCTTTCACTTGGGTGTCTCCTTGCTCTCTCATCTCAACATTTGTGTCTTCTAGACACGAATGTTACAGCTCTAGCAGCTAGAACGCTGCCTCAGGCAGTGGGGTTTGGACATAGTCACAAGGTTCTCATCTTCCATCTAGCGCTTCAAATCTGTGGGCATGGTTTGTCAGTCTGTCTGCTAGGACTCTGCAATAAGTGGTGGTTCTCTTGGCTTTCCAACAGTTAGGTTTGCCCTAGAATTTTACCCAGATAAAGCAAAACAGACCTTTTGACTTCACAATAGCACATGGAAACGTTGTAAAAGAAATCTTTCAAACAAAGGCCTGTCCCTCATGAACAAAGAATAAGACATGGTTACATCAGCTGGGGAAAAAAGTGACTGCATGTCAGACACTGCTTCAAGGAGGGCAGGGCTGAGGGCATGAGAAGTTAACAGCATTTTAGGATTGTGGCTTTCTAAGCGTGCCAGAATGTTTCTGGTCCTCTCTTACAGCCTTTTAATCTTCCTGTTGGCCTGAGACTTTTTAAAATAGATTTGCTCCAAGTATCCCACTCAGCAATGAATTTTCTCTGTTCTTTGTTGCAGTGCACCAAAGCCATGAGATAGTGACTCCTTCAAGCTTAACAGTTCTTAGCACCTGAGTTGTTTGGTGAAGTACAGGCTAGCAAGCTGTTAAGTCCACTATTTGTGGGAAATACAGATATCTAGACTTTCCTCATCCTATACTGAGTTAGCATGGAGGATTAATGATCATACATCTAATACAAAGATCACTATTGTCCTAAAAGTGATAGTTTTTACCACCTTGGATGCGTTTATGAATCTCATTCAGTGTTTGAACATGAAGATGATGCTTCTCTGCTGAGACTGTTCTTTGAAATCAAAGCTTAGTTGGAGCCTGGGTTACTTCCTGAAGAGGCATCTTTGAATATTCTTCCCAGTTCTGTCTGTTTAGTTCAGCCTTTAATTTTTGGAGTGATTATATGAACATGTTTGGTATTTTGTTTTGGTTGGCTTTTTCCTTTTTTTTTTTTCTTTTTTTTTTTCCCTGAGAGCCATCAGGCCTAGTCAGGTCTCTTCAGTGCTGCTCTGCTGCTGTGCCTAGGACAGCCATTGGGATTCAGGAGCAGTGAGATTTAAGGTGATCTATATTTAGCTTGTGTGCATGTGAAATCTTGCTTCCTTTTGGAGAAAAGGGACTGGAATCTCTTTAAGCTGCCACTTTTTACCCCATTGCTTTTGTGGAGGCTTTTCAAAGCGATGTGAAAAAAATGAGTGGATCAAGAGTGTCCCAGTTACCCAAGTTAGGAGCTTTTTTCTTTACTGGATTAGAAATAAGTAGTGATGCACCATGTTTGCCTGCTGCGCATCAGTCACACACCCTTTACTGAACTCCAGATCTGATTAGAGAGAGTTTGTGTGGGTTTTTTGGTGGTGGTTTCTTTTCTTTGCTATTAATTTCTCTTTCTAGGTAGTCTTCCAGTTATCAAAAGGTTTCCTATTACCTAGCATCTATCTGCTGCACCATATACCTTTCTATTTCTATCTGGAGTTTTTGGCCTGATTATCTGAAGGTGCTAGCACAGATGGGTAAACTGTATCACTCACCGAAAGAAACTCCAGAAACCCAAGCTAAAGAGGGGCATCAGGGTCTTAGCTTAGAGTAGCATACAGTGATCTTATCAGCAATTCATGTCAGTTTGTCTTCTTATCCTCCTTAATTTTCTTTTATCTCTATTAGTTTTTAACTGTTGTTCATGATTCTCCCTTCAACTGCTATATTTTCTCAGATGGTAATAGTCTCTTTTCATCTAATACTTCCTTTGTATTAATCCTTTTTGACTTCCCTGTATTACCTCTTCCTCTTGTTTTTGATTCTTTCTTCCTGAAGTCTTTTCTTGACCTTTTGTTCAACGTTGTCCCTGCACTTTGTCGAGGTGTGGCTGTTCCTGTTGCTCAGAAGTGAGCTAATTAGCAAATGATGCTGCTTTCTGTACTTGGAGCACATGGTACATGCTTACTGGTGTTTCATAAATGAAAAGATGCCATGCTGCTTTATATGCAGTGTGCATTTTTTACCAGTGCTGGTAGGTGGAAAATTCAGCTTTTGGCTGGTTTTTTGCAAACATTCTGGAAGAGAGTGGATTTGGGTTAGTAATGCATCAGTATCTTTCCTATTTTTGGCAGTGTTTTTCAAGGGGCAGGAGCAGAATAAAGAATGTCTGTTCTTAAGGAGCTCAGTAAAACACACTGCTAAAACATAGGAGAGAGACAGTGTAGCAACCTGAGCAGAGACAGCTTTAAATTCACCATGAAATACCAACTTCCTTCTGAGTTGAACAGTGCTGATATGCAATCTTCAGCACTGAAGTGAGGTTCCTTCGACTGAAGGAAAAAAAAAACCCTGAAAAACAAATAACCTGATTATTTTTGCATGTTAGACTTAATGCTCACTCTTCTGGTGTGTCATAAGTTCCAGCTTTTGGAAGATAATTTGTTGATGCTTGGAATAAGTACTGCAGTTTACACTGCATTGTAGTGGTTAGGAGGAGAGCGGGAACAAGCACAAAGCTCATCTGTTTTGTTACAGGATCTACAGGATGAGGTAAAGCAGGAGAGCAGTAACCTGCAAAAACTGCAAGCTCAGAAGCAGGAGGCACAGGAAATCCTTAATGATCTCGATGAGCAGAAGGCCAAGTTGGAAGAGCAACTTAATGATATCAGACAGAAATGTGCAGAGGAGGCCCGTTTGGTAAGGTCTAGTGGCTAAGGCTTGATTTCGAACAAGCCTTGCTGAGTCAAGAGTTGTGGGGGCAGGAAAAAAAATTAACAAATATATTGAGTGTCAAGATTTTGTGCTCAACAGAGAATAGGAAATGTTCACTCACTTCAGTAACCTCCTAATACAGTATCAGTGTGACAACAATAGACTGAGACACACTTGCACACAAGTAATACAGAATTGTAAGTGTAGTTAGAAGAAATAATTACTGGGACTGATGTGTTTAATGCTGAAAAAAATCATAATTGTGCAGATTTTATCTAATATGAGACCCTGCCTCTGCCAGGCACCCAGTCTCTTGGGCATGCAGCCTTACAACATGGTGGGGTTGGAAGGGACCTCTGGAGAGCATCTAGTCCAACCCCTGATACAGGATCACCCACAACTTGCCCAGGGTTGCAGTGTCCAGGTGGGTGTGGAATCTCTCCAGATGAGACTCCACAGCATCTTTGGACAGCCTGCTCCAGAGCTCCAACATCCTCCCACCAAAGACGTTTCTCCTCCTGTTCAGATAGAACCTCCTCATTCCAGTTTGTGCCTATTGCCCTTTGTCCTATTGCTGGGCACCGCTTCTGGGCCCCATCCTCTTGCTGAGCATTTAGAGGATCCTCTCCCAGGATAGTTCAACTAGATGACCTTTAAAGGTCTCTTCCAACCCAATGCACTCTGATTCTATGAAACAAGAGTGTGGTGTTTTTTTTTTTTTTTTTAAGGTCTGAAATGATATTTTCAGTGTTAGAAATAACTGTGGTGTTCAGGAAAACAGAACATTGTGATCTTATTGTAACCAACAAAGACTTAACCTTTTGTTCAGGTCTAATCCCTACAATATCTGTAAGGTTTTTTTTTCTGGTCACAAATAATGATATTTGGCTGTGTTTGGAAATGTTAGTGGGTTTTGGTTTTGTTTTTTTTTTGCTTGGCTTTGAAATGTTGTTCATGGTTCAGATTGCTATGCTGAAGGCTGAAATAACAAGCCAGGAATCAAAGATTTCAGCGTATGAAGATGAACTGACCAAAGCTCAAGAGGAGCTGAGTCGCCTGCAGCAAGAAACTGCAGAGCTGGAGCACTGCATAGAGTCTGGGAAAGCACAGCTGGGACCTCTTCAGCAACATCTGCAGGATTCACAACAGGAAATCAATTCAGTAAGGCAGTGTGAAAGACACACCCCACCCCCTCCCCTCCAAAAAAGTTGTAGCTGACAACCTTTAGTGTGGTTTTCCTTAAGGGGAAAGCATTTTATTGTTTCACTGTTTGCTCATCTTCATCTGCTTACATGTGTGTTCTGTACCAGTAGTTGTTAGGATTCGTAGAGGATGACTCAAGTCACTCAGGGTACTTCGTGATTTTTCTTCAAGCTTTATTAATAAAAAGGGATTAGTTTATTGGACTTCATAAATAATTTGGCTTAATGTAATGCATGAAAAATGGATGATGTGTGTATAAATCCTGTCCAGTAGTTATTTAAGCTTTTCTCCCTCAGCCATGACCTGGGGCACGTTCTCACTAATCTTTAAGTGGTGTGAAGTTAGTATGAAATTGGTAATGTAACATTTACTTAGTGCACTGTTGGAGGGGAAAAGTAAGGTGAATGTAAGACATAAGTTGGATTGAGGCTAGATGCTGAGGAGCAGAGATGGCTGCACTGGGTTTTAAGCACTGTGCTTTGAAATGTCAGCTCTTGCTTTAAAGGAACCCTTTTAGCTCCTGCCTGTAGCCGGTGATGTGTTAGCTTGCACACCCTTTCTTCTCCATCATTCTTCTCCTCTAACTTGCTTTCTGTCTAGTGTATTAGCCAGAGTCACCTTGTTACCAAGTTAAAAACAAAATGAAAAGTCTTCCTATGAACTTGGAAATGGTTGATTTTTGGATTGGTCGTTTCTCACAATTCATGTCTGTAACTTGCTAATGATTTATATTATATTTTTCCCCTGTTAGTGTTCATGCAGGAACACTTTCTTCCCTCAAAAAGCCTTAGAACACATTTCGCAGAATCACAGAATGGTAGGGGTTGGAAGGGACTTCCAAAGAGTATTTTCAAATACCACACACACAAGTGCTTTCTGCAACAAAGGCCCCAAGCAGAATCAATTGAAGAAACCATGAAAGCTTTGCAGCTCATCTTGTGAGCTTGAGTAGAAACAAAGCAACAGGTCTCTGTGCTGCCAGTGATGCAGTCTGCTTCCTTGGCTGGAGAAGGTTCTCAGCTCTGTCCTTCAGCATCCACCTTGCATCTCTTCTAAGTGACATTTGGGCTTGAGTTGCAGCCCTGGACTGAAGTAATGTGGTCTTGTTGTATTTACTTGTGAAATGAATTTCAGACACATCTTCTGCCTTGCATTTCAGAGGTGATGGTTGCATGCTAGCTTCTGTTTACTGCCAAACTGATGCATATGCAATTATTTCTGTTTTACAGGTGCAGACAAAACTTCTTGAGCTGAAAGAACTGGAAAATAACCAATGTAGTTGGCACTCCAAGCCACACAATACACTTGTGAACGGAAATGTGGATCACCCCAGTCTTAGCAACAGCAGCAGTGAAACCACCAACCTCAATGAAACTGCTGAAAAGGAAAGTGTAGCAGAAGATGAACAAATCGACAGTGTGTCTCCAGTGAGTAGTTTTGCCTGCTTGATCTTGATGCCATACAGCTGTGAAGTTGGAACAATTAATGGATCAAGACTGATTATGTTTTTGAAGAGTTGCACAAATGGAATGTCAGGGTGTGTGCTGGTTTGAGGCTAATTCATAGAATCAACCAGATTGGAAGAGACCTCCAAGATCATCCAGTAATTAGAATATTCTAATGCCCCCTGTCACAGGACAAGGAGCAGTGGATGTAAGCTGCAGCACAGGAGGTTCCACCTCAACACAAGGGGGAACTTCTTGACTGTAAAGGTCACAGAGCACTGGAACAGGCTCCCCAGAGAAGTTGTGGAGTCTCCTTCCCTGGAGACTTTCAAGGCCTGTCTGGATGCATTCCTCTGTGATCCGTGCTATATTGTAATGGTCCTGCTCTGGCAGGGAGGTTGGACTCAATCTCTTTGGGTCCCTTCCAACTCTTGACATCCTATGAAATTAGATCATTGGTTGTAAAAGAATAATAATGATAAAGTCTGTATCATTAATTGGCTTGCTAAAAGGCATAAAAAGCCACAATGTAAACAATGTATCCCTCTTTGCTCTGGGATGCTGCTTTTCCTTTGCTCTGCTGTAATATTTTTCATTAGAAAGTAAGCTTTGCTGGTTGTTTTGTTTTCTCTGTGTGTGTGTGAGAGAGAGAGAGGCTTTGAGCCCCTTCTGTGCAGTTTCTTTGTGAGGAGATTTGGATTTCTGTGTTATTTCTAAATGGTGTATAATTGTAAATATTTGTAACTATATTGTGTATATATATGCTTGTAAATGTAGCTTTGCCTTAAATGCAGCTTTATCTGACTTCCAGGCCATCTGACTTGGTCTGGTAAATTCCAGTATTATGGGGGAAGTTTCTTAAGCCACCACAAGGTGTTACTGGAGGGACTTGTGTTTCTGCCCTCAAAGTTCATAAGCAGAAAAGGAGGCAAATTTAGCTTAGCTGCAAATTGGGAATAAAAATCTGCTTCGGAAGCATATATTAAAAAATACCCAAAATTGACTGGTAGAATTAACATTGAAGGAGAACAGCTGGCTCTTGTCAGTGCAACAAGAAGACAATAAGGAATAGCACAGAAAATCTAAAGCTGTCTTCCTTTAAATGTTCTCTGTATGCCCAAGTAGATTCTTGATGCCTTGTGGTGCTGGTTGAGTTTTAAAAGCTTTCCCAGGGAACGTCAGTGTGTTCTGTTCAAGTGTGAACCTCTTTAAGTATCTTTCAGTATATTCTTTTAGCTGTTTAATACTTACAATTCTGTTCTATTTCCTTATTTTATCCTTACATAGGTACGAAATAGTCCTGAAACAACAGCCTGTGTTGTGGAAGACGAAAAAGAGGCCTCAGCTGCAACTATTACCAAAAAAGTAAGTGTGTTCAGATCTAGGGGAGAGAAAAAGAAATGAAACCTACTTAAATCGTTTCCATCTTGTAGCATGTCCTTTGCTTCATGGTCAGAGAACTACAGGGAAATAAGATTTAAAAAAAAAATATTTAGAGTGTGATGTCTTGAGAACATTTCATCTGGTACAGCAAGCAAATTGTTGTTGGAAAAGTGGTTTGTATCTCCATTCAACTTTGTAGAATTCTAGCTGGCTGTGTTTTCTGTTTTTCCCCTACCCCGGCCCCTCCTCCAGCTTTAAGAAGCTACTAAGTGGTAACACAAGATGACAGAAGTGTTTTCCATCCTGTATGTCTTTAAAAATTTAATACCTTTCTCTAATTCTTTTTGCATTGCCCAGGAAGATCCATTCAATGCTGAATCTCATCCCTTGCCTGACCTGGTTTCTGAAAGCAGTTTAGAGTTCTTCCAGTCTGACCCTTTTGTGGGCAGTAAGTAAACTTTTCTAGGTGCAGATTTGCAGAAACAGGTCTTGTACAAACACATCTCAGACTGATCTTTGCTTTGAAACTGTTCTTTATGGAATATATGTTAAGATGTTTGAGTGACAGGAGTGTAGAGTCAGTAGCATTACAAAAATAGAAATGACAGGATGAGACTTCCAGAGTGTTTCTTCTTCCTTCATCTGGACTTTCTAAATAGCTGTGAAAATGGCACCCTTCCCTTACTGCTATTCCTGAGTGCTTTCTTTGCCCCGCTGCTTCCTGAGCTGCACTTTGGTCTTAAAGGTGTGGGCATACTTGTGATCCGCGTGGGGTCCTTAGTCTAATTTACAGCACAGATCAGCCTTGAGAGTTCAGCGAGCTGTGGTGTGGGGTGTCTGTGGGTGGTTGAGAGTGAATGGCTGTGGCCTACTTAGGGTGAGTTTGGCACTCAGGAAAAGGTAATGTGGAACTGCACCATCTGCTCGGCCATGGAAGTGCAAGGCTTTATTTTAAGCACTTGCCACTTAAAAATGCTGTTGCTCAGCTTTCTCTTTTTTTCTTCTTTTTTTTTTTGTTGGAAGAAGAGGCCTGTCTATAAGGAGCTACTTGGAGAAGGAGAGTTAATTTGGATTAGCTACTGAAGCAGATGTTTTCAGCTGCATTTAATAGGATTTTTGCATGCTTTCAGAATCAGTGTGGGCTGATTGATTTAGCTCATATTGCATCAAAATTAAAACAAGCAAAATTTGGTTTGGATGATTTGGCTTCCAAAAGAATATCAGTGCAGATTTAATACTTTTAATTAACAAATGAAGCTTAGAACAGCTTGAATGTTTCTATGTAGACGTTGCTTGATTTTTGTGGTTTTGGTTTTTTTTTTTCTCTGTGGGTGTTCTTACTTAGAGAACATGACAAAGCCTTTCTCCCTGAGGAAAAGGGTATTACATGTTGGTAGCCAACCTTTGTCAGCTCACTATGCTCAGAGGCAGACACTTAGAGCTAAGAGGTGGTACACTTGTGTCTCAGAAGTAGCTGAGGAAGCAGAGCTGATGCAACTGAGCCCATGCATCCAGTACAGACAATACCACTGAGGAGCTAACATCCACAGTGCCTGTGAGAGTTAATTAAAACTGGGCCTACACTTCTGCCAGGAGCTAGCCTGGATTGCTGTGATGGTGAATACTGTAATGTGGGTAGTTATGGACAACAGTCAAGAGAAATATCTCTGGGATGGTTGCTTCTGTGTTTCACAAGGGTGAGGTACTATGTAATGTGCTTCATGTAGCGCTAGCTCTTGCAGTTCTGCTTCAAGCAGGGAAACTACTCCTCTGAGAGTTTTGAATTCGAGCTGTAGAAGTGAGTTTGTATCCAAAAGACTCGAAATAAATGCATGCTTCATGACAAGTAACGTTTTCTTTTTTTAACAAAAATACCCAAACACAACAGGTGATCCCTTCAAAGATGACCCTTTTGGGAAAATTGGTAAGTAACTTTGTAACTTCTAATGTGTTTTTCTATATGATTCCTGCTAGGGGAAAATTGTCACGCTTCCAACAGAAAAAAGGTGGACAAGGCTGTAGGATATCCCCATGGAATAGACAAATACATGGCAGCAGCAGCAGTGGGCCAGTTGAGTTAAAGCTTTTCAAATCAGCTGTTGGAAGCATCTTCAGTTGGGATTCAAGTATGTGAAGGTGGTGAACAGGAGGCCTCAATCTCTTGCTGCCTGTTTTGCATGCCAGGTAGTAGGACTGTACTCTTTTAAAGGCTCTCAGTTTACCAACTTGCTGTAGAACCAAATACTGAAAAAGGTGGGAAGCCTCTCTTCAGACTGGCTGTCCAGGCAATACCATTGCAATATTTGCTTGATCGTGAATGGAGTTATTGGTGACAAAAAAAAAAAGAAAAATGGCCAGAAGGAAAGTTTGTGCAAAAACAGTGCTGAGGACCAACAGCCAAATAGCAAAACGTGAATTGTGGTGGGGAAGTGAAGGAAAGAGGAGGGCAGGAGAGTTCAGAGAAGAGTTAGGTTTTGTAAGTGTCTTCGTTTTTAGAGTAAAAGGAAGGGCTTTGTTCAAGCACCTATATGCTTAAGATTATTCTGGAACTGACCCACTGGTCCAAAGTTTTCATGATGCGCAGCAAGTTTTGGCTTCTCTAATGTTTTGAATCCCAAATACAATTTATTCACAAAGTTCATTCTTGAAAAATCCTTGGTCTTAGATGTGTCACTTTCTTGCAGTCTGAAAAACAACAATCTAATGTTTAATCTCTAAGACATAGAGTTAAGTCAAGCCAGAAGTGGTGACAATGAGATGTTTCCTTTTTAGATCCCTTTGGTGGTGATCCCTTCAAAGGTTCAGACCCTTTTGCAGCTGACTGTTTTTTCAAGCAGTCTTCCACTGATCCTTTTGTGACAGCTGGCACTGATCCGTTCAGTGCTGCAGACAACAGCAGTAATACCACAGTAAGTTGGGTACTGGACCTGTAACTTCTGGGTGTGATTTGAACAAAATAAGCAGCTTTGTGCACTTGCACCGTGCTCAGAAATACTGAACCAATATTCAGAAATCATAGAGAGAGAAGTTTACTTCTTACCCTGTGGCTCTGTCTTGGTTTTGTGTCCTAGCTTCTAGAAATAGTCACACATTAAATAGAGAAAACGTTTTTAAAATGTTTCAGTGGGGAGCTTCATTGCTCTACAAACAAAACCCTTTGAGAAGAAGGAATTAATCTCAATGTGTAGCTGCTGGAACTTAAACAGGCATTGAGAAAAAAAACAAGATTAAGCTAACCAAGATATAGTGAAACAAGATTTTTGCCTCAAAAGCCTATAGGATTAATAAGTATGTTCTAGATCTTCTCTGACGTCTGATGTGGTATGGGGTTCCCCTCTGAGAAGACAAGTTGTTCTGCCTGCTGTTTGGATGTTGTTGGGGGGTTGAAATAATTCTGTGAATTTTTTTTTTTTTCTTTTTAAACAAGAGTCACTGAAGCCCTCTTATCCTGTGGGGATTATTTCTAACTGAACATACCTCTTTCAGGTGTCCTTGGGATGTAGCTTTTAGCTGCTTATTTTATAGTCAAGCAGTTGTTTGATTAGTCTTGAGCCCATAATAAGGTAGAGCTGGGCATGAAATATCTGATATAGGGTAGACTATGATGAAGATGAGGTAGTATTTAGGGCTGACAGACAAAAGAAATCAGGAAGCTGAAATTCTTTATGGTGGAAGTTTTTGTTCATTTCTGTTTGACATACCTGGGGCTGCTTCTGTTCATGCCTCGCTTCCAGTTTTTACACATGTAGAAAAATTAAAGGTATGGTTGTGGATCAGGAGACAGGTGGCTGTAGAGACTGTCTGATGTGAACCCAGCACAGCCAAGACAGTGAGAAATCGCTGCACCTAACGGTGGTGTCCTTCTGTGTGGAGTATGCATTGAACAGATCTCAGGGGCATACTATACAACACAGCCTACGCCTCCAGCCTTAAATTACTTTTCTGCAGTCTTCAGTACTTAGCACAATCTTCTTCTTTCTAAACTGAAATAAATTGTGATCGTGCTGTTAGAGTGAGGAGTCTTGCAAGATGAAAACCAAATTTCCCTCCAAAAGGCTTTATTTTTTATTTTAGACAGAGATATCGAAGAAGAATGATCCTTTTGCTCCAGGTGGGACAGCTGTTGCTGCATCAAATGATTTAGGTAAAATAGAAAATACACAGACTTCTTGGAGTTGAGTTTTGTTTGCTTTTACTTACTCTTGTTTCTGGTCTTTTAACTGAATTGGTGATGAAGCATTTTGATCCCTGTCAAGCCTCACCAGTGATTGGGCCTCAACCACCTCCCTCGGCAACCTGTTCCAGTGTTCCACTGCCCTCATGGTGCAGAACTCATTCCTAACATGAAGTCTAAATTTGCTCCTTTCTAGTTTGAGGCCATTGGCCTTTGTCCTATCACCACAGACCTTTGTAAATACAAAGTCTTCAGCCTTCTTGTAGCCCCTTCAGGTATTAGCAGGCTGCTATTAGATCTCCTTGGAGCCATCTTCTCTACAGGCTGAATGCTCCCAGTTCCCTCAGCCTGTCCTCATAGCAGAGGTACTCCAAGCCTCTGAGTGTTTTCGTGGCCCTCTGGACCCACTCTGTCATATCCCAATTATGTGTTTGGGCTGTGTGAAAGGTTTGTACTGCTCCCCATTAGGGTCTCTCAGTAACACACAAGCTAGCTTTGTACTTAGGAGAGGTAAATGTGGTGTAGAATGAATGCTGCTTCACCAAGAGTTTTACTGCTGAAGTCTGCTCCTTTTGTTTTGGTGTGACCTTCCCTCATCTGAGGATTAAAGAGGTTTTAGGGGAGACTCTGATCTCCTGTTTTCCCAAGTTGCACTGACAAATGGTAATCCAAGACATGAATCCAGGTGTGATTTCAGGTTGCAAACCTGTTCAGTTTAATTGTAGGAGAAAAACATATTTTTTCTAGAGCTGCAGAAGTGAGGACTGATACCAACACTGCACTGGTGTGTGGGAACTGATACCAACAGTGTACTTGAGCTTTACAGCGCTCTAGCAGCTCCTACATACTTTAAGG
Organism: Tricholaema leucomelas; assembly: GCA_013400475.1. Lineage (NCBI taxonomy): Eukaryota > Metazoa > Chordata > Aves > Piciformes > Lybiidae > Tricholaema lacrymosa > Tricholaema leucomelas. The sequence continues at coordinate 311,329 of WAAF01019480.1, forward strand.
CACGTCACAATGAAAGGCTGATGCTGAACTAGACTGAGCTGGCAGGAGGCTTACAGATACTGTATTCCACAAGTGTCTGCAGTCCAGACTATGCCTAGTGTTATGGAGGCAGGGAATTAATGTGGCCGAGTCAGGAATTTATGTAAAAAATAGAGTTATTTTTATTTTCCCGAAAACCACCCCCAGAACTATATACAGGAAATAATTTAGTTAGCAGGTTCAGTTGGTTGTGAATATCTACACGGATGCCACAGGTAGACTTGGCTATTTTGGAAGTCAGAAGTTGGAAAAGGCTTGAGCTATTAAATATGTATAGCGTTCCCCCACTATCAAGATAAGGCTGAGCCAAAGCTACTCACAGCAGAATCACGCTGGCTTGAATGGAAGGGCCCTCCAGACACTTGTCCCTTCGGGTCTTTCAGAAGCCTCCGAGGGTCGTTAAGAGCTATAAAGCTCTATAAAGGGGGTGCTTAAGGTGAAGCCAAAGCGGAGACAGCCCTGTCCCTCAGGAGCTTCTCTTTCCCAGCGTCAGGGGCAGCTTGTGCAGAAGCTATCCAGGCGGGGGAGAACTCTAAGGTAGGAACCCCAAGGCAGGAAGTCCCCCCACTATTTATACCCTTCCTAGACAAAGAGCCGAGTTACCACTGCCTAGGTGCGAAGAACACAGCCAATCCCCAGCCGATTCCAGCGCGGGCCCGGCACAGGGCACCCCTCATGCCGGAAGGGTCCCTTGCTCCCCCCCTTCACGCCTGCAGGGCCGAGGGGGAGAAAGGTCTTTTTGCGCCTTTTCCTCTCCCATTCAAACCACAGAGGGACAGGAATTTTGGGGTACACAGGACTCCAGGACACCTAGTTCCCGATTCTATGTAATACAGAGGTCTCTGTGTGTGTATTCCTGGGTGTATGCATACAAAAATACTTCTGGGTGTATGCATACTCAGCAGAACATCCAGTAGCAGGACTGATACTTACAGTGGAATTTAACTTTTTAAGGTAACAAACCAGAACAGCAGTGTTTCTTTTGAATGGCTCCCTGCTTGGGAGAGTCATTTGTGATGGTTTCTTACTTGCTCCGTGTGATGAGACAAGGAGCAATGGATGTAACCTGCAGCACAGGAGGTTCCACCTCAACACAAGGGTCACAGAGCACTGGAACAGGCTCCCCAGAGAGGTTGTAGAGGCTCTTTCTCTGGAGACTTTCAAGGCTGGTCTGGATGCGTTCCTGTGTGACCTGAGCTAGATTGTATGGTCCTGCTCTGGCAGTGGGGTTAGACTTGATCTCTTTGGGTCCCTTCCAACCCCTGACATCCTGTGAGCCTGTGAAAGCTGCCTATGAACTTCAAATGCCCACCTCCTAAAACATTTCACTTGCCTTAGTCTGTGCTGCAGGGTGTGGAACAGTTGCTTTTTTGTTGTGGGATTTGTTTTCCCTTTCATATTTGACTTTTCATCTCCTTCTATTTGCTTGATTTGTGTGTGTTTAGCTACAGATCCCTTTACCTCTCTGTTTGGAAACGAATCTTTTGGAAGTGGCTTTGCTGACTTCAGCACCCTGTCAAAGGTAACGGAAAGCTACTGCTCCTTGTAGAAGTGCTTGAAACTCCAGAAGTGCTTGAAAGAAGTGCAGGGACAAGACACAGCAGCTTTGGTACAGGGTCGCCACTGCTAAGAGCTGATAATAGCTGATGTCATTAAGTAAATTGTCCTGCAATTCCAGGGTGAAGAATGCAGTGTAATCTTTGTGGCTTCCTAAGTATTTCTTCTCTATTTGAAGTGCTGTCATAATTTTTCTTTTTTTTTAAATTTGCCATGTTTAACAGTTGTGGTAGGTTAGGAAATTTCTCCCCTTCTCCCCCCACTATTGAAACTTACCAGACTAGCTCAGACAGCTTGGCAGTAAGATGAAGCTATATTTACAGCAAAGCAAAATTTGCAAGCATATATACACAATATATTTACAATATATACCAATAAGTAATAATACAGAAGTCCAAACTCCCTCCTGGACAAAGACACTGTGTAAAAGGGGCTCAGAGTTGTCCCCTCTTTCTTGCTTTGCTTTCCCAGACAGACAAAACAATCAGCAAAGCTTATGTTGTTATGTGTTAGCTAAGGTTAATGTAGAGATGTTAGAGTGGAGTGAGGGAGGAAGCAAATAGGAGCAGTTTCACAGACCTGAATGAGCCAAATTTTTTACTATTTGGCTTTTTATACCACTGAATGATAAATACTTGATCATTAATTTTTTTCCCACAACCAATGATCTAATTTCTCTCATTAAAATATTCCAATTAGCCTCAAACCGGCACAATGGTGGAAGTACTTCTGCACGTTTTACGTGTGCTCAGCTTTATACTGCTGCACACGCAATATGCTGGATGATAAGTGTCAAAACAAAAGTCTTTTTGTTTTGTCCTAGTCCACCACTTAGGACTGAAATTTTGGATTATTGACTTGAAGGAAAGTACAGCAGAACTGCACTGAAAATGTGTATGTTGCGGTTTTTCTTTTGTTGAAGGCCAACAATGAGGATCCCTTTAGCTCATCCACGTCAGGTTCTGTCAACAGCGTGGTCATAACTAAAAATATATTTGAGGAGCCGACGGCTAAAAATGAGGATGTTCCTCCTGCGTTGCCCCCTAAAACAGGAACTCCCACAAGGCCCTGTCCACCACCATCTGGTAAGACACTGAGGTGTTAATTAGCTTGTTAAATATTGTCACTGGGGCAGTAATTAGGAGGGGCTGGTAAAGTGCTGGAATTTAGAATGAATCAGCCAGATGGGGAAACGAGTCTGTTCATGATCTGTTGGTGTTTTCCTTATGATGTTTAGGATCAGAGTTTGTTTTTTTGAGTAGATGAAGGATTTAGAAACCAGGAAAAAGCAGATATTAAAAGATCTGCAAAAACATATCACGGCTGCAAGCTAAATGGTTGCTAACATGGTGCAATGTGAATCTGGCATTCAGTTATGCTTGAAGTGAGACTTCAGTGTTTTATCCACAGCAAAACCTCTGGATTTGATGCAAAATGAATTAAACAGGGTTAAATGACTGTCTCAGGTTGACAGAACAGCTTTTTCCAGGTGGCCTTGTCAAAGGTCTGTAGAAGTAAGCCTTCCCCATTTAGTAGTATTAAACCCAGTTTCTCACAGTTTTATTCTGTTCAGTGATAGCTGAGTTCTTTAGCCTACTCCATGACACAAGCCATTCTGCTTTCCAGAAAAGGCCATCATTATATCCACAGCTTCTTGTGGCTGTGACAAGCCCATGTTACAACAGACTCCTCACCCTCTGAGGTTTTTTTGCATAGATTGTAATTACTGGTGTTCCTTTTAAAACTTCTGTCCTGATGTAATTTTCTTTAAATCCTCTACTGCATCACTTTTTAGATGAATCTTAAACATTTGTCTTTGTCCTCAAAAGAACAGGAACACAGTAATTACAGAAGTGTAACAATACAGAAGTCTGAACTCTGCTTTTTGGTTCCTGATATTGTTAAAAAACCTGGTTCATGCTTGTCCTGCACATAATCAGTTTCACAGCAAGGAACTTTAAAACAGCTGATGTGACAAGTGATGATAATTTGACTGGTTGCAAGTGTTTTCCCTTGTGCTGCCCCTTACTTAAGCCAAAAAAAGGTCAGTGGAGGGGAGTGGCCATGCCATGGGGTGCAGATCCACTTCTACAACACAAGCAGGACCTACAGTTCCTGATGACTGGAGAGAGGTGGCCTGTTTAATTAGCAGGTATTAGCAGTTATACTGGGACTATCCTGATACCCATTCCCAACAAATTGTTTTCCTAATGGAGACACCTGAGTGTCTCTGGAGGTGTCCCTGCTCCCTGTGGAGGTTGGACAAGATGACCTTCAAGGGTCCCTTCCAAGCTGATGCATTCTGTGCATCCTTTGCTTTGATTCACAAGTTAACACATTTTCAAAGAGATGCCCCAAAGTCTTTCCCTTAATTCCTCCTGCTGTGGGACAGGGTGCAACAGGGCTGCTTGCTTGCCTCTGAAATCCCCTGCCATTCCAGATACTGCTAAGCCACCTTCATTTAATGATTTTTTTAAGGGACAGATTTGAAGGTTGTGCACTTTGTATTTTTACACTTATTAATCCTTAACGTGTAGAAATAAAATTACCAAGATGTCATTTGAAGTTCCTTCTTCCACACACTTTGTTTTCCAGTAACAAAACATAATTGGTGAATGAGAGCTCTGGTGGCAAAGCTATCTGGGAAGTGTCTAAGTAAATCCCATACTAGAAATCATTGTGGTCTGTGAAAGAAGACTTCTACCAACTTGCAACAGTGGTACACAAAATAATAAACTCTTGGGATTTGTTCTGTAGTTTTAGTCTAAAATGGCAACAGAAGCAAGTTTTGAAGTACAATGATTTGAAGTGTGGAACCTCTTGTAGACCTACTAGTTAAATTCAAGAAACTGCAATGAAGCTTTTTCTGTAAGCAGTAACACATGGAGAGAATGATTAGATGAAACTTTTCTTGGAAGTATTTGGGTTTATGTCCTCAAGTTGTTGAAAGCTGATTATGGTTAGGCTGAAAAAGGGACAAGATAAGTGAGGACTTGCACCTTTATTGTGTTCTACCTGTGGTTACTTTGGTAAACATTAACAAAAATCACAGGGTCACAGAAATGTTCAGGTTGGAAAAGCCCCTCAGGATCACCAAGTTCAACCAATATCTCTACTCTACAAGGTGCACTCTAAACCATATCCTCAAGCACTACTTCCAAACAACTTTGTTTAAACACTTCCAAACAACTTTGTTTAAACACTTCCAGGGTTGGTGACTCTGCCACCTCCCTGGGCAGCCCATTCCAATGCCTGACCACTCTTGCTGGGAAATAATTCTTCCTCATATCTAGTGTAAACATACTCAGTCACAGCTTGAGGCCATTCCCTCTTGTTCTATCACTAATCACCTGTGGGAAGAGACCAGCAGCCTCTCCACAACCTCCTTTCAGGTAGCTGTAGACAGCCATGAGGTCTCCCCTCAGCCTTTTCAGTTTCACACTAACCAGCCCCAGCTTCTTCAGTCCCTCCTCATAAGATTTATTCTCCAGGCCCTTCCCCAACTTCCTTGCTATCCTCTGCACTAGCTCCAGCACCTCCACATCCTTCTAGCATTGAGGTACCCAAAACTGAACACAATCCTTGAGGTGTGGCCTCAAGTAGGCCTTTCAGTTCTTGTTCTCCTACTCCTTTATTCTGTTAGTTTAGAAACTACTGAAATTCCAGGTGTTAACACAGAGGATAAGCTGCTTTGAAGACTTACAAAGATGTTTCTGCTTTCTGAATGAAATTTTATTTGTTTGCATTGAGTTAATACGAGCCTTGCTGGAATGATCAGAGACAGTTAATAAGCAAAACAAAGAAATATGGTGCTGATAGAATAGGGGTTTGAAACTCTCCCCAAAATAGCTGAGTAGTACACAGTTGGGTTCTTGAGTCATTAACATGCCTGATTCACTTCTTTAGGAACTCATAACCTCATTTTTCAATTTGGCAACCCTTCCTCTGAAGTCACTGCAACTCCCCTAGATGAGGTTGCGTTCCAAGTAGCTTTTGAATCTGTGGTTTGGTGGTGGTTTTGTGGGTTTTTTGGTTTGTTGTTGTCTCTTTTTGGCATGTTACTACCTGCTATCTTAAATTAATTTTAAATTTTCGAAGGGAAAAGACCTATCAATCAAATAGACTCTTCAGATTCCTTTAAAGCGAGCGATCCATTTCAGCCTTTCCCCACCCCAGACATTCCCAAAGAACAAGAAGCAGATCTATTCTGTGATCCATTTGCTCCCACCAACAGCAGTAAAGAGGCTGACCCCAACAATTTTGCAAACTTCAGTACTGTGAGTAAATACTTTTTACATTTGTTTCAGTGTAATGGCAGCTTTGAATCATTCACACTCAAGTCTTCAGTCTAATTTGAAATCCTAAATCATATCCCATGTACAAAAGAGATCCTGAAGTTAAAAGAGGCTTGACATTTCCTTCACAGCTGAGGCTGTCCTAGACTGAAATACTGCAAAGTGCTGTAGTCAGTGTTTAAACTGCTTTGCTTTTATGAGGTGTTTTAATGAAAACTTCCTAGCTTTTAGAAAGTAGGACTTGTGAAACTTGCTCTAGGGATTATCTGTTTTATCAGTGCATGCATCAGATGTGTGATCTCTAATGAACATATTAATGACCCTATTAAAACTAAAAGGTGTAATGTTTAGTTGAGCTGTCTCTGAACCCTTTGACCATCATTTCAGTGTACTAAAATCCTGATAAACAGCCTCACAATGGTGTATGTTAATGAAACAGTGTGGTGAATGGTGAATGACTAGGAAATTCCAGACTTCTGTACAATGAAGAAAAAAGTAGGAAGTGTCTCTTTGTAACCAGAATCCATTTCATAGAAGTCCTGGTGTCCAAGCAGTAGGAGCAAATCTAAAGGTCTGTGCATGCCTGTATATTTTAATTTTTTTTCTGAGCTTCAGCCAGTTGAGTTTTGAAAGGCATCCTCTTGCTTTCAAGCTAGATACTTACTTATTCTGGGGTAACCCAGCCTGCTCTCATGAGCCCCTCTCTCCCCCCACACAGACAGGAGGGAAAGTAACACCAAAAAGCCCCTCTGGGCTGAGGCAGAGTTGAAATGAAGACTGTTACTGGAAATGATCCTGTGTACAGTGACTTGAGTTTAATTGCGGAGAAGTGCCACAAAATGCAGAAGCAGCAAAAGCCAGCCATAAAATGATGCCCCCCACCCAAGCACACAGCAGCCAGCCCAGGGGAACAGACCAACACCACCCCTTCCCCCCCCAAAAAAAAAGGGAATCTGGCAGCAGCAACCTGAACAGGAATGATTCTATGAACAGGAAGCCTCTCGTGTTCCAACCTGAACTTCAAGCCCCTGAACTTCAAGCCCTCAGGGTGCTTTACTTCAGCCAGCACTTCGATTTTTGAAGCTGGCATGGAATTGAATAGCAGCAGCAGGTTCAGCTCAACCCAGGACACAAGTTAAATGCAAACTGCATTTACAGTGTCTTCATCACACTGCTTGCTTTTGTTTTCAGGTCTAATAAACTGTTTGCTTCGTCGAAACAAAATGAAGGTTGACAGGCTTTCAAAACTGACTTGCACTGATAGATGTCTCATAGCATCATTTCTAGAACACTGGTATTGGTCACTGTTGTTAGTTAAAGGGCCTGAGAAGCCAGTTTGGAGGGCAGAATCTGAAATGTGGAGGAGAAAACAAGAATATTAATTATCTTTACAAAGGAAAAAATAGTATTTTCCAGCTGCAGTTACTGAAAATAGTAAGGGAACTGTGGAGAAAAGCCAAGCTTGTTTCCCACAGAAGCAAAATCTAGCTGGAGCCCATTGTAACTCTCACTTAACATGGGGTGTCCCAAGAAGCTGTGGGCTTCACTTACCTCTTTGCTTTTTTGCATGCTGAGTAGAAACAACTTCTAGCATAATCTTCTTTTTCTTTTTTTTTTTTTTCATTCTATTTCATACTCTTACCTGACTCTGGTTTATTATATTCGTACCACAGAAATGTAGCTCACCTTATATTCACACACATGGAAAGAATCTGCGCTTTTTTATTTCCTCCTTGTATCGCACTGACTCCTCTCTGTGCTCCTGCTAGGTCTCTACTTGTACAGCCACCTTATTGTGCAGCTCATAGGCAGAAGTGTTTTTCATCTGCACAATTAAAACCAGTCATTCTACTGCTGATTTGTGCAGTCATTGTCATTTGGAACAATCATCCCTACTGAAAGCGGTGTAAATCAGAATGTCCTACAGGATCACAGGATGTTAGACCTCCGTGGATCATTGAGTCCAGCCCCCCTGCCAGAGCAGGACCAGAGAATCCATCACAGGTTGCACAGGAACGCATCCAGACAGGGCTGGAAAGGCTCTAGAGAAGGAGACTCCCCAGCCTCTCTGGGCAGCTTGTTCCAGTGCTCCAGGACCCTTACAGTAAAGAAGTTCTTCCTCATGTTGAAGTGGAACTGCTTTTGCTGGAGTTTACATCCATTGCTCCTTGTCCTTTCACAGGGTACAACTGAGAAGAGTTTGTCCCTGCCGTCTTGACCCCCAGCCCTCAGATATTTGTAAATACTGATTAGATCCCCTCTCAATCTTCTCGCTAGACTCGCTAGCCTCAGGTCCCTCACAGCATGGATAGGGGTGTGCGCTGCAAAATGTTCTGCTGATTCACTCATTTTTTTCTTGTATAGGCTGGGTTTTATCCAAATTAGTTTGAATTTAAATGACAAAGTCTTCTGCTCAATAATGTTTTAGTAACATGATGCTAACTTTTGAAACATGGTATATTTTATGAGAACACATCCGTTAGATGGCTTAAGTTACAGTTCTTGGTATCTAAACCTTAAACTAATCTGAATAGACTATTAAGATGACAAAGCAAGTAATATTTGAAGGCTAGAACATACACAATATTGTGTAAAAGCGCAGTTGTCCCTTAAGCCAAGGCCTTGGACAGCCTTAGTTATCATTGTACTATTAACGTGGTTGATTTTTGTCTTTTCAAAATGCAGTATTCCACTGAGGAAGACATGATTGAGTGGGCCAAGAGGGAAAGTGAGAAAGAAGAGAAAGAAAGATTGGCGAGATTAAAACAGCAAGAGCAAGAAGACTTGGAACTGGCTATTGCACTGAGTAAATCTGAAATATCAGAAGCATGAAGTTTAAAATAAGATTTTTGTCTTAAATCAACTGTTTTGTCCCTTTTTCTGAACACCTAACCTGTTCAAATGTTAATTAGACACGGAACTATGTAAAGGTTGAAGTTTCTGAAAGTTGTGTGAATGTTTCTGCTAAATTGAATCCTTTTGGTTATCAAGTTGAGCATTCGATTTCTCTCAAGTTTTCAGGAGGACAAAGTACTTTTCCCAGCTGTAAACAAATCAGTTTAAAATGAAGTTAAGTGAGATTGTAGCTTGACTGTCAGCAGTCAGTAATTGAGCGTAAAGTGAACACAGCAATTACTCTGCCGTGGCTGACTATCTCCCATCAAGCAGTTAGTCATTTGATACCTTTATCTTTCTAAAGAGGCTTTAGTAATGCCAGAGCTGTGGAGTGCTTTATTTTATATATAGATATGCAATATAGATTCTTTTTTTTTTTTTCTCCTCATTGAAGATCCCCACATTTGGATTTGAAACGATCTTCACGTTGTCTGCGTCAGAAAGAGTGAGTCTTTCTGAAGCCTTTAATGCTTTTCTTGCATGGTCATAGGTTTTAAGACAGACTTGTTGTTTTGCTTTGTAAAGCAAGCAAGCTGGAGATTCCTGTGCATTTGCTGTTGGCCAGGATCACTGTCACTGAGACTCCACTGCTATTTGAGCCACTTGTGCCTGTGAAATATGCAGCTCAACTGGCAAGTTCCTAAGTTCAGTTTGAAATCAGATTGAGAATAGAAAGGAGAAACAGGTAGTCTGGTTTTTCTTTCTTTCTTCCTTTTCTTTTTTTTTCCTTCTTCCTTTTCTTTTTTTTTCCTGTATATGTAATTTATTGTATGCCAACTGGTAGTTGCACCTTAAAACCGAATGATTTCTTTATGGTCACTGAATTCAGAGTAGGGTTGATAGAATGTTAATTAAAACTAAGTTATTGTTCATTCTGACAGAGCTCTATTCTGGAAAAGCAGTTTCATTTAAATAATTTTTAAAATAACAGTTTTGCCCTGCCTAAAGAAAAATGGATGGCAACAGCATAAACATCAAGAATTTTTTTTTCCCTTGCACTTTTAACCTGTGGTATTTCTGTTGAGGAAATGGAAGTGTTTGAACACACAGCACTGAGGGGGAGAAGGGGAGATCTCAGCCATGCTTCAGTATATTTAAGCTCTTCCTGTTACCTCTCAATGTTGTGTGATTTTAAATTTTTTTGAGGGTAGTTTTTCAGGAAAAATGGATAACTTGGATGTTTTTTCTTTTGCACTGGAAAATAAGCATTCAAACACCTGCTCAAAAAAAAAACCTTCAAATTTTTTTCAAGTATTAAACAGTCATAACTTCTCTGTAGATCTTTGTAAGGAGTGTACACTAATGTTGGCAATCACATGCTGAACTGGATTACGTGGTTTCTTACCTTGTGTTCCAAATGTATCCCCAGTGGACCAATGCGCTATCCTGTGTATATATTATATATATGTCCCTGCTTTCCTTGACGGGATTTCAACGTCTGAGTCACTGGATGTTACATTTCACGTTACTGACTCTGACTATAGAACTTCTTACTCAGACTACCAACACACCACTGCTGTGAGCTAAATGGCATTACTTTTATGAAGTTTTAACTATTTGTTGTTTGAGGTTTTTGTTTTGTTTGTTTTTAAAACAACTTGTTCAGGTGGGATTAGCCTCTATTTATAGACTTCCCTTTTGTTTAAAAATTCTAACAATAGCCTGTAATTATGAATAAATAAAGTTTAAGTACAGAAGCGTGAACTGTTTTGTCTGGTTTTTTTTACAAAAGGATGCTGTGACCTGCAAAGCAACATGTAAAGGTAATAGAGTAATAGAATTATAAAGGGGGAGAGGATGTTTGCCTTGTGCAATTATAAAATGCAAATCAATGTCAGATGAAAAGCACATAGCCAACAGTTTGTTCTGGAAGTCAATAGTAATTGCCACAAACTGAAGATCTTTCTTGATGCAAGTTTGAGATTTAATATTTTGGTAGGTAGAGTGAAGCTCTAGTTACCTCTTGGAGTATTACTGAGCTCCTGAGTGACCTGCACAATATATTGCTTGTGTTATCTTCCTTATTGGCAGCAAGGCGCAGGTATTGAACTTCAAAAGCAGGAGAGGAGGAGGAAGTGAAACAAATCTCTAAAGTGGTGGTTAAGGGGACAGCTGTCAGCTGGGGAGAGACAAACTTTTGAAGCTTGTAGCACCTAAGACTTAGTGCAACAACCAAACAGTCTGTGAATCTTACTGTCCCAGTGTTATCTCTGCTATTCATTGTACCTGTTGAACTCTCATGCTTGTGTTTCCAGGGAGCTCTGAGGCTGAAATGGAGAAAGCAGCTGCCTGCACTCATTACAGAACTGTAACTCCTATCCAGACAGAGAGGGGAGACGGCATTATCCCGAGGAGTCCCTTATACGGAGAAAGGTCAGGGGAAAAAAAGTAAAAATACTTTCCCCTTGTGCTTATAGACTGGGAGATGTGTGTGACAATGCCTTTGTTGCAGGTTTGTGTGGGAAACGTCACAGTAAATGTTGCCCTGTCTGTTACCCCAGAAAAGATTGAATGGAACTTTTAATTTCTCAGGTGAGTATCCATCAGGTCTAGGTCGTTAAAATCCTTGAACAGAAAATAATTTCCATTTGAAATCTCTTTAAAGAAACATGAATTAAAAAACAAAACAAAACCCACCCACCATAAATCATGACAGTTGCACTATCATTCCTTGCTCAGAATAATTGAGAATTTCTGTTGTGCTGAAATTGAGTGATCTAGAGCTGCCAAAACCTTAAATTTTAAACTGAAAAAAACCCAAACCCCAGGGCATTAGGTTTTAGGGCAGGTCATCTGGTAGCTAGCAGATAAAGGGGGAAATGCTGCAGAGTAACACAATTTTATCTTATTTTACTTATGGGTAGGGGAGGTGTTTAAAAAAATGTTTTTGTAGTAGTATGAGCAGCCAGTTGCACTCCAGGACTATTTTGATTTGATTGGACAGGTCTGTCCCAGCTGCCATCGGTCAGCAAGAGATCCTTTTTGCACTGTCTGCGAACTGTCAGCTGTCTCAGGTTTGTATCTGACAGTGCCCAGGTCAATAAAAGGGTTCATCCTGATCCACATACTCAGAGTGATCTTCCTGTACAGACAGATTTAATATTTATTCTGTTGAGCTATGTATCATTTAACTTCTCATATTCAAATTTTAAGAGTCTTTAGGATAGTTTTCCTCACAATTCAGTCTCTCATGAAGTGTTCACATGAACAGTTGTGGGGCACTAAAGAGGAAAAAAAAACTAATATTGGAAAGGCTCAGTGGATTTTTAGGTTAAATCCCTGTGGTATACCAAAAAAAACAAACCCAAACCACTGTATCTGAAGCTCTGTGAACACCTCTTAGTTCTTAAATGCTCTTTGAGTTCTGAACAGTTCTGGGGAGTTTGGAGTATGAATCCCATTTTAGGCCCGCATCCAGTAGTAAGTTTTACTGAAAATAGAATAGAATAGAATCAATCAGGTTGGAAGAGACCTCCAAGATCATCCAGTCCAACCTATCACCCAGCCCTATCCAGTCAACTAGACCATGGCACTAAGTGCCTCATCCAGTCTTTTCCTGAACACCCCCAGGGACGGTGACTCCACCGCCTCCCTGGGCAGCCCATTCCAAGGGCAAATCACCCTCTCTGTGAAGAACTTCCTCCTAACATCCAGCCTATACTTCCCTCGGCACAACTTGAGGCTGTGTCCCCTTGTCCTGTTGCTGGTTGCCTGGGAGAAGAGACCAACCCCCACCTGGCTACAACCTCCCTTCAGGTAGTTGTAGACAGCAATGAGATCTGCCCTGAGCCTCCTCTTCTCCAGGCTAAACAACCCCAGCTCCCTCAGNTTCCTCGTTTGGTGTCATCTGCAAACTTAATGATGCTGGACTCAATCCCCTCGTCCAGATCATCAATAAAGATACTGAACAGGACTGGGCCCAGCACTGATCCCTGGGGAACACCACTAGTGACTGGCTGCCAACTGGACGTGGCACCATTCACCACTACAACTCTCTGGGCTCGGCCTTCCAGCCAGTTCCTGACCCAGCACAGAGTGAATTTGTCCAAGCAACGAGCTGCCAGTTTAGCCAGGAGCACTTAACTCAGTTAAGTGTCAAACCAATGACCCAGAATCTTGAAATTTATATCTAAAAGTTAGTTAAATAGTAAGGGTCATAGATGTAAATTTTGTGTTTTTCCTTAATATGCTGTCAGTTTATCTTAAAATATGAGTATGATCAGAGGGATGGAGCTCCTCTCCTTTGAGGACAGGCTAAGAGAGTTAGGGCTGCTCAGTCTGGACCAGAGAAGGCTCCAAGGAGGCCTTACTGTGGCTTTCTAGTATCTGAAGGGGGCTATGAGAAAGCTGGGGAGGGACTTTTTAGGGTGTCAGGTAGGGATAGGACTGGGGGTAATGGATCCAAGCTAGAGGAGGGCAGATTCAGACTGGATGTTAGGAAGTCCTTCAGCATGAGGGTGGTGAGACACTGGCACAGGTTGCCCAGGGAGGTGGTGGAAGCCAGGCTGGACGTGGCTCTAAGCAAGCTGATGCAGTGTGAGGTGTCCCTGCCCATGGCATGGGGGTTCAAACTGGATGATCCTTTAGGTCCCTTCCAGGTCCCTGACAATTCTATGATTTATTTTAGTATCAGATACTAAAAGCACAACTGTTCTGTTCATGGGCATACAGTAATATGCTCAGGAGAATAATTCAAACTGTACTGAAGCTAATGAAGCAAACTTGTCCTTCTGTTTTAGCTTTCTCAGCTTTGCCTCTGCAACACAGAATTCCAAAAAGTCATAAAAAATGTTTTAGAGTATACTCTGAAGTGGTTATTAATAAAAGTGTTCTTTAGGTTAAATGTGACAGGCTGTTAAAAATAATCATATCTAAAGAGCAGACCTAGATGGGAGGTCCCTCTCCATTATGAAAACTAAGCTGGAACATATGAACTTCACAATTCAAACCCCTAAAATTAACAGGTATTGTATGCTGAAAAAATATGGGTTTACCTCCCCCAAAACTGCTCTCGGAAGGTGCTTGTCATTGCTCCTTATAACATTCCTCATTGTTCTAAAATGTTTGAACGTAGTGAGACTCTGGAGTAGGCTGACCAGGGAGGTTGTGGATGCCTCCTCCCTGGAGGTGTTCAAGATCAGGCTGAATGAGGCTTTGAGCAGCAGAGTCTGAGAGGCATCCCTGACCATGTCAGGGAGATTAGAGTAGATCATCTCTAAGGTCTCTTTCAATCGAAGCCATTCTGTGACCTACAATTAAAACATCAATGTTTTAAAGGTATTTTTTTAAGATTTGTACTGCCCACACCATGTATTTCTGCATCATTTTCCAGATTAAGGTTTGGAGGAACCCAGTGATAGTTACCAAAATCTGAAAATGTTGGGTTTTAACCTTTTTGCCTAGGCAATTATTTTTGAAGGCCAGTATGTCTAGAAATTAGTAGCAGCCTGATGAATATCACTTCTTAGTACCTTTAAAGGTCTTACATAGCTTGCTCCTTCATGGGCTTTTGAGTGTTTTAGGATCTCTTTCCCTGTGCCTTCAATTAATTTGCAGAGAGAAACTGCCAAATGACCTGGGATATGCAAAGGTAAGAGCTCAGAAACAGAATCCAACTAAATTTCAGTATGTAGCAAGAACATGGGCCATCAGTAAGTGAATTGATGTTTTCCAGTGAAGTGGTTGAATTGCCATCCCTGGAGGTGTTTTAAGGAGGCAGAGATGTGGCAGAGTTAGAGAAGTGATGGACTTGGTGACCTTAAAGGTCTTTTCCAACCCAAACAATTCTGTCATTCTGTGATTGTTGTCTGTTGGTGAACTAAAGGATCATGCTTAAATGGAGCAGGTGTGCTCCTTGTTGTTCTCTGCTCTCCGGGAAGAACTGCGCCCTGTGCTCTGGAGTGTGTGGCAGGCCTGCCGCCTACCTCCCATTCTGCACGTCACGAACCACATTGTTGATGCTCAGCTAGTCATTTTATTTTTTATCCTTATACACCCACTGTTCTCAATAACGTGCTCATTGTTTCTTTATGTCATCCAAGTCCTGTTTGCCCTGCCGCTCCCTCTGCCGTGTATACCTTTGCTGCCTTTCCCCCTGTTAACTTTCTTCCACAGACTGTTCATCTCTTCGGAACAGTAATCCCCGCGTCACTGATATGACTGTAATACGATTGTAACATGGGAAATGGCCAAACAACTTTTTTCTGGGTTTGTGTGCCTATTCATAAATTCAATTGGTTTATTTTTGTAAACTCTGTGTTTTAAATAATTTGTTCATAAACTGAGGAACTTGAACCGTAAGCACAGTTGGGTGTTGCTGCTCACGCACAACTAATTACCTGATCATTGTGTTTTGGGGCAGTGGGCCCCACTCAGGCAAACACTCAGATGCAGGTTAGTAGAGACTGCGAGCTAATCCGATTGGTATTTAGTCAAGGTTTACATTTATTTTTGTTGTTTTTTTTTCCCCCCTTTCTTCTCTCAAGGGGAATTGATTCCAGCGCACACATAACACATGCTTTCCCCTCACCTGCACCGGGGCCCGCCCAGGCTCCCCGCAGGCCTCATTTAACAGCTGCCCAAAGGCCTCTTGTGCTGCACTAGTGAGCTGTTTCGTCTTCAGGCCAAGCGCTGCCTTATCACCGTGACCTAAACTCTGGACTGCTGTGGGCTTCCCCTGCCCCGTAGCCTCCCCTCTGGCACGAAGGCAGCAGATCCCCTCGCACCAGCCCTAGTCAACCCGGGCCTTGAGCCGAAGGAGGGCGGGCACTACCGCAGCCGCTCACCTGCGGAGGCGGCTCCTCCGCCCGGGGCCGGCCCTGCCCGAACATGCGCTGAGGCTCGCCACTGCCGCTGCTTCACACCATGCGAGGTGACTGCGGCTGCCGCCCGCGCTGGGGTACAGCAGCGCTGCCAGCCCTCGGTCCCGGTCTCTCCTCTCTCAGCTTCTGGAGCGCTTCGCGACGCCTCCATGGACTCCCGCGCGGCCAGCGGCGATGCCCGGTATGGAGCTGAGGTGGGGCGGGAGGGTTGCGGCCGTTACTTCGGGCCTAGAAAGGTGCGGGGTCTCTTCCGTCACAACCAACACCTGCAGCCTCCGGCGCGGCCGGATGGGACTTTCCTTGGGAGCAGCACTTGTTCTCCCCGGGGGAGCGCTCTATTCTAAGTGGGAGGAGGGGCAGTGCGGCGAGAACACCTGTCCTGGTGCCGGCCGAAGCTGAGGGTCTGATCGCAGAAGGCGCCGGTGGAGGGGGTTGAAGGCAGTTTGTTTCCCGGTTAACAGCCCGTCTTGGTCCGAAGCCTGTAAATCGAGTTCGTTACCTTTCAGCGCTCCGGCTGGCTGTGGCGAGTTGGTGCCTTTGTAGCTTTAGCCCGCCTGGTCGCTGTGCTTTTGGGGTTTGGGGAGCGCCCGGCAGGTGCGGCCCAAAGTGGAACGGAGCTCCCCCCGGGTCCTCTTCTGCCACCAGACTGCGCACAGCTTTGAGGCAGAGGAGTGTCCATTTGTGCGCCTACGGACCCAGCTGAAGGCAGCGGCTGCAGGGGCAGGAACGGCTTGTTTGCACTTTTCAGGGCGATTTTTCTTCTCTTAGACAAAAGCATTAAGCTTAAGCAAATTACCTACCTGTGCTGCAGCCCTTCAGTAGGCACATGCAAATTAACTGGTCTTCAAAGCGGTGTTTAAGAGTGGTGTCTCTGAAGTCTCTGGAAGACCAGGTTCTTTTCCTTGAGCTCCTGTTTGCACAGCTTTCAACACGCCTTGACGGCCAAATGTTGCCGTGCACGGCTGTAATTCGATGCCGTTTGCTCACCCTTCGGACAAGCTGCAGGTGGATACCTTCCCT
The DNA here is from genome assembly GCA_013400475.1 of Tricholaema leucomelas. Taxonomy (NCBI): domain Eukaryota; kingdom Metazoa; phylum Chordata; class Aves; order Piciformes; family Lybiidae; genus Tricholaema lacrymosa; species Tricholaema leucomelas. Next base: position 327,956 of record WAAF01019480.1, read on the forward strand.
TTCTGCTTTCCACGTGTGCATTCCCGCTGCCCATAAAACACACGAACTTCTATTGTGTGCGTGTGAGGGAGTAGTTTTTCCTGAGGCTGAATCAATGTGCAAATACCGTTCTTCCCTGGTGAGGATGTTATGTTAACAGTGAGACGTGGCTGTGTCCAAGGCCTGTTCCTTGATTCCTTGTTTGACTTTTGAAATTGCCTGCTTGATAGTCCATGCAGCGGTAGAAACTTCTAAGGGTGAAGGTGTCTGAGAGGTCAGCAAACCGTTTCTCTACTGGGAAGAGTGGTAAAGGACCCTGTTGTGGCTCTTTGTGAAGTGTTGGAAGCAGTGTTTTGCGACTGTCTTTGCCTGTGTGACTTGACTGTGTCTGAATGTTCCCTGAATTTTAGATAATAGAAGCTACACAATAGTGCCTGTTTTTAAGTGGCAGCTGTATTAATGTTATAATTATTACAGAGTGGAGGTAGGCAGTTTAGTGACACGTAAACCATCAAAGACCTGTAGGATTAAATCATACTGTGTTAGAACTGCTAATGATCCAGAATTGCATGTGTATTAGCATTTGGACTTGGGTTTAGGGGTGCTGGTAGATGAGAAGCTCAACATGAGCCAACAGTGGACACTTGCAGCCCAGAAAGCCAACTATAGTGCAGGATCACAGGATTTCAGGGGTTGGAAGGGACCCAAAGAGATCATCGAGTCTAACCCCACTGCCAGAGCAGTGCAGCTCAGCTCACACAGGAACACATCCAGACAGGCCTTGAAAGGGACCAGAGAAGGAGACTTCACGACCTCCCTGGGGAGCCTGTGCCAGTGCTCTGTCACCCTTACAGTCAAGAAGTTCTCCCTTGTATTGAGGTGGAACCTCCTGTGCTGCAGCTTACATCCATTGCTCCTTATCCTGTTACAGGGAGCAAGTGAGCAGAGCCTGTCTTCCCCATTCTGACCCCCAGCCCTCAGATGTTTATAAACATTTATTAAACCCCCTTTCAGTCTTTTTTCCAGACTAAAAAGCTCCTCTAAAAAGTATTCTGGATTGCATCACAAGAAGAGTGGCTAGCAGCTCGAGGGAGGTGTTTCTGCCCCTCTACACCCCTCTGGTGAGACTGTGCCCAGTTCTGGAGCCCTTGTTACAGGAAAGATCTGGCGGTGCAGCAATGTGTCCAGAGAGGGGCCATGAGGATGATCAGAGGGCTGGAGCTGCTCTGCTGTGAGGACAGGCTGAGTGAATTGGAGCTGTTCAGTCTGGACAAGAGAAGGGTCCAAGGAGACCTTATTGTGGCCTTTCAGTATCTTAAGGAGGACTTAAAAGAAATCTAGGGAAGGACTTTTTAGAGTGTCAGGGTGTGATAGGATAGGGGGTTAATGCATCCAAGCTAGAGGAGGGCAGAGTGAGATTAGATGTTAGGAAGAAGTTCTTGACCATGAAGGTGGTCAGACGTTGGGACAGATTGCCCAGGGAGGTGGTTGGAAGCCTCATCCATAGATGTTTCAAGGCCAGGCTGGTTGTGGCTCTGAGCAAGCTGATCTAGTGTGAAGTGTCTCTGCCCATTGCAGGGGGATTTAAACTAGATGTTTGTGATGGTTTGGTTGTTACCTGCCCTCCCACTCTTACGAAATCACCCAGAGTAGACTCAGCTGAGCTGGAAATTAAGAATGAAGCTTTATATTTACAGTTTAGTACAATATACGAGCAGGTATTTACAATATAAACAGCTATATACAGAGATACAAGTTAAAAAGTAATACAGAAGCAGATCCCCCCCAGAAACCACAGTCCCTAGGAGGGGCTCCCAACCACCCTTCCACCTCCTTTCCACCTCTCTACTTTATCCCAGGCTTTGCCTTACATTCAAGGTGAGTTTGGAGGATCGGCCAGGGGGGTTAGAGAGCAGAAGGATTAGTTACACAGACAGCAGGTTAGGGAGAAAAGTGTGTGGCAGCCAGAGACACACAGCAACTGTGCTATCTATGTTTGTGTTCTCAGCAAGCCTATGAGTGAAGCAGACATGAGCATTGTTTCATTTTCACAGCCTATAATCCAGTTTCTCTCACAAAAATATCCTAGTTAGCCTCAAACCAGCACAATGATCCTTGAGGTCCCTTCCAACCTTGACAATTCTGTAATTTGTAATAGCTTTATAAAGCTTAGATGTCCTGTCTTGAGAGCTCTTTAATGGGCCTGCAGGTTTTTAATTAATTTTTTTTTACTCTCCAGGGTGGGAAGGAGAACCCCCATGTTTGGAGTAACGATTTTAAATTGCATCATGAAATGACTTCCAGGTCTCGTGTTTGCATTGGCAATAGCAGTGGCAGCAAAGGCCAAGAGACTGCAGTTGCACTGTGCTTCAAGTGACTTTGAATGCAGAGAGAAATATTTGCAAGCCCGTTCAGAAGCAGGAAGGAGTTTGCCCAAGTTTGCTAGATTGTGCAGGTTGTCTTGCTGGAAGTGCTGAAGAACTTGGTGCTATGTGCTCGTCAGCTTTCTGCGGCTCCATCTACTGGAGCCACCTGTCACATTCCAGCGTTGCACCAGGGTGGGAAGTGCTTCCTTCGGGTGTTCACTTACTGTACTACAAAATGACAGAAACATCAGGGTTTTTGCTGGCCTTTTGGGAAAAAATACTGCTTCCCCCCTTATTCTAGTGTGAATCTTGCTGTTTTAAAACTCTAACCAAGCTCCTAGACAGTGTTTCTGCAGGGCTGAGCTTGTGGTTTCTTAGGTTTTGCATCTGTTTGGGGAATAGATTGACATTATTAGCTTATAGTCAGAGCATGATGCTCTAATGATACTTCTAGTGGTTTGAACTGAAAAGTAAATGTTGTATTTTTTTTTGTATGAATGATTAAAAAATGGTTTCCCAATTTGTAGATTTTCAGCTTTTGCCTTCACTTTGTTAGTAAAACTTTGATTCATCCTTTGTGGGAAAAAAGAAAACAACCAGTTGCTGGAATCACAGAATGTTAGATGAAGGGACCTCCAAAGATCATCCATTCCAACCCCTTGCCAAAGCAGGATCCCCTGGGGTAGTCCACACAGGAACACATCCAGGTGGGTTTTGAGAGTCTCCAGAGGAGGAGACTCCACAACCCCCCAGGCAGCCTGCTGCAGTGCTCTGTCACCCTCACTGTAAAGAAGTTTCTCCTCATGTTGAGGTGAAAAGAGTCTGAATGTTAGGATGAGCTTCCATATGTCCTTGATTTTGTGTCTTGAATCACAAATGCAGATCAAACAGAATACAGTACTGAACTTGTGTGTAATTTTGTTGTTGTTTGCTTTAAAAATTGTTCTCCTGTGCTGATGAAATCGCTACATCTGTGTAAAAGTTTTTTATTTGGACCAATCCACCTTTCTTGTCAGGAGGTGAAAAAATATACCAGGAAGATCCTGAACTGCTCTGATTAAGAGTTCAAAATCAGCTTGTCTTTTTTTGTTTGCTTGGGTTTATTTAGCCTTTTTTTTTTGCTTGTGGGTTTTTGGTTTTTTTTGATATCCTCACATAGCTTGCTGAGTTTGTTTTGCACTCTGAAATGGAGAGGATAGTAGTTGTCTGCTTCTGGAACCCCGTGTGTATAAGAATGTGGCTTCAGAAATACTGAGTGCCCAGAAAACTTCCTACTAGTACCATTTCCCTCTTTTGAGTGACAGTTGGGCAGTGGTCTTACACTAGAGCAGGGTAGATTTAGATTGCACGTCAGGAAGAAGCTTTTGAGACTGGAGAAACACTGAAACGGGTTACTTGGGAAAGTGATGGAAGTCCCAGCCCTGGAGATTTTCAAGGTCAGGCTTGATTGAGCTTTTTGCAACCTGATCTAGTTGGGGATGTGCCTGCTTCCTGGGTAGGACTAGATGACCTTTAAAGGTCCCTTCCAACCCAGTACATTCTATGATTTTGTGATTGGTTCAATAGGCAGATTCAAGGGAGTTATAGAGGCATGTTAAAAGTGCTGTGGTTGAATGTGTATTTAATTGGAGAGAAAGTGGCATTGTTATTGGTCAGGATGTGGTGAAGTATCTGTCCAGGTGACTTCTGAAATATGAAGTCAGTTTGTTGGAAGCTGCTAGGGAAGCATAATCTGAAGTGTTACATAAAGCAATGATTAAAGGCAAAACAACAATCCCCAATTTGTTGAAGTATTTTGGGTCATTCCTGGGTTTGTTTTATTTATTTTTAATATTTATGTTTTATGAAACCCCAGAATACTGTTCAGCAGTGGATTTGAAATGAAGATGTAATTAGATCAAGTTGTAGTAAAGCATATTACATTACAATTAATTGTAATTCCTGCAGTGCTGCAGACTTTTTTAATGCTGGATGTGTTTGTTTTAATTCTGACCCTACAACAGCTAAATTTTTCTTCATACATTCCAGTAGGTTAGTGCAAGTGCAAGATGCTGAGGTTGATCATAGAGTCACAGAACGTTAGGGACTGGAAGGGACCTTGAAAGCTCATCCAGTCGAACTCCCCCTGCAGAGCAGGATCACCTACACCAGAGCATGCAGGAACGCATTGAGGCAGGTCTTGAATATCTCCAGAGAGGGAGACTTCACAACGCCCCTGGCCAGGCTGTTCCAGTGTTCTGTTACCCTCACAGGGGAAAGAAAATTCTTCTATGTTTCCATGGTACTTCCTATGCCTCAGCTTCCAGCCATTGCCCCTTGTCCTGTTATTTGGCATCACCAAGCAGAGACTGGCTCCATCCTCTTTTCACTCAGTTTGTGGTTTTCCACAGTGTATTGTGTGGGTATGTTTTGGGCTGATTTTTTTTACTGTTAGATGTAGACAGTCCTCTAACTGGGAATAATACTCCATCCTAGAGCATTTATTCCTCTCTGAGCAGTCATGGCAGTACAACATGGAAAAGGATCTGCAAAAAGGACATAGATAGTTTTTATTTGTCCAAACAAACCTGTTTTAATGAATTTATTGTGTTCTTTGCCTGTTCAAATACAGGATGGAAACTGTCAACGTAATGCAACCTAGATCCTGCTTGGTGCAAATTAAACAACAGTGAAACTAAGGGCAGAACACATGCCTGCTGATTCTCTGGACTTTGTTCTGCTCCCTTGACTGCCCTACCACATTCCTGTATTTTGTGAGCCTTTGCTGAAACAGAAGGGCCAAAACCCTGAGTATCATTTAATGAAAGACCTTAGATGTTGCTGAGGTATCAACAACTTGATGGTCTGAGAGCTGAGCTAGATTAAACTGTGTCATGCTTCATGTACAACTTGAAATACTGAGTAAGACCTCCTGAATACCAGAATTGCATCGCTGATGTGCCTCTCTGCAGAGTGTTTGGAGAATATGAGCAACATCCAGTAGCTTTGCTGTTACAAGTAATTGCTTTTCTGCAGTGCACAGAAGTCTCAGGTACAGGCCAGAAATGTGTTCAGAAACAGGAGAAAAAAAAATACTGAGGTATAACTGACTTGGCACACAAAACAGGATAGGTTATGTTAGAATTTGTTTCCTGACGTTGACTTGCTTTTGAATAATGAAGAAATTTCTGTATTGTCTGGAAAGTGAATAGTAACAAATCACTGTGGGAACTGCTTTCTGGTTCTCCTTTTCATGCTAATGAGAGAGATAGTTCTGATCTTCACTGGGTTTGGAAATGTTTGCAGAAGAGTGAAAACAGCCAGCAGTGTGCCCAGGTGGCCAAGAGAGCCAGTGGCATCCTGGCCTGCGTCGGGAATGGTGTGGTCAGCAGGAGCAGGGAGGTCATTCTGCCCCTGTACTCTGCACTGGTTAGACCACACCTTGAGTTCTGTGTTCAGTTCTGGGCCCCCCAGTTTAGAAGGGACATTGAGATGCTTGAGCGTGTCCAGAGAAGGGCGACGAGGCTGGTGAGAGGCCTCGAGCACAAGCCCTACGAGGAAAGGCTGAGGNTCCCAAGTGATGTGCTTTTTGTTTTCATTGTGTAAACATTATGTCAGACTCAGGCTCACAGAAACATTCAGCTTGGAAAAGCCCCTCAGGATCACCAAGTCCAGCCTACAACCCTACAAGGATCACTCTAAACCATATCCCCAAGCACTGCATCCAAATGATCCTTAAACACATCCAGGGTTGGTGACTCCACCACCTCCCTGGGCAGCTCATTCCCGTGCCTGACCACTCTTGCTGGGCAACACTTTAACAAATGTCCAGTCTAAACAGGACATTTGTGTTGCTCAGAGCAGTTGTCTATTTAGAAAAACACAGTCTAAGAGTGACCTGTCAAACCTGAAAAGGATGAGTAGCTGTATCCTGCTTTCTGTTAAGATCTGCGTGATTAGCCTTCATGGTGAGAGCAGAAAGCGGTGTCATGGCAAAAGTTTCTTTATCAATGGTGGTATATCATAGAATGGTCTGAGTCGAAAGGGACCTCTGAAGGTCATCCATTCCAACCCCCCTGCAGTCAGCAGGGGCATCCTTAACTAGATCAGATTGCCCAGAGCCCTGTCGAGTCTCACTTTGAATAGCTCCAGGGATGGGGTCCCAGCACTCTCCCTGGGCAGCTTGTTCCAGTGTTCTGTTACCGTCATGGTGCAGAACTCGTTCCTGATATCCAGTCTAAATCTGCTCTGCTCTAGTTTGAATCCATTGACCTTTGTCCTATAACCACAGGCCTTTGTAAATACAGAGTTTCTCCCCAGCCTTCTTGTAGACCCCTTCAAGTACTGGCAGATTGCTGTTAGGTCCTCCTGGAGGCTTCTCTTCTCGAGGCTGAACACCCCCAGCTCCCTCAGCCTGTCCTCATAGTGGAGCTGCTCCAACCCCCTGATGATTTTCATGGCCCTTCTCTGGACCTGCCCCATCAGGTTCATGTCCTTCCTGTACTGAGAGCTCCAGAGCTGGACACAGTACTCTAGGTGAGGTCTCAGCAGAGCAAAGTGGCAGAATTCCCTCTCTGGATCTGCTGGCAGTATGCAGTGAGAGGCGCACCCAAGTGTCAGCAATTGTACCTACCCCATGTGGTGGCCTGCGTATCAGCAAGCTGGTTCCTATGGTGGAGGTGTCTTGAGATTTTTCTTTGTTAAGAGCTGAAATACAGACCCTTGAAATGGTCTTCATATCTAAATGGTTGAAGTGTTTGTGCTGGTGAAGCTTTGGTAGCCCAAGTGGCAGAGTGTTTGTAGGGAGCAATATGATTTTTAGTACACCTCCCTCTTTGGAAGAAAGGAGGCCACTTTGAGCATGTAAGACTAATTTCTCTTCAGTTCCATTTTGTAGTCTGTAAAGAGGTAGTTTAAGAATTCATTACTTGTGTTTTTCTGACTGCATGGTTAGAGGTAACCCTCTCTGATCACTTTATAAAGAGAGGATGTGTAGTTGGTTCGGGTAAAAGCCTGCCAACTCAAGTACTGAAGAACTTGGCAGAAACAGCCAGAGCCTTCGCCATAGAGAACTTTCAAGAGCCTTTGGAGAAGCGCAGTGTCAGTTAGACATGGTGTGAAAAGCTAGTGAAGATGAGGTGTAATTTCAGAGTAGTTCACGATACTGCCATAGGTGCATTCTGCTTAATTTTGTCATGAGTAGTTATTCCCAGCTGGGGGAAAGACCCTAGCCAGACACGTCTTTTATCTCTTGCTGTGGCACAGGTACATCGTGCTGTTACAGACATGGAATCCAGCCATTAACAGGGCGGCCTCTGGATCTCTTGCAATGATTCTTATACCAAATAGTTTTTTTTCTGTGCAGGATGTCAATAAACCAGCAGGAGATATCATCATGGTATATTAATGTTTTCAGAGTACCTTCCAGAAATTAGCCGTTGCTTGTTCGTCATTTTTGGGTCTTCCTTTAGCAGTTGATGCCTTAATTATTGGTACTGCTTTGCGTAATCTCACAAAAAAGACCACGTGTAGGAAGAAAGACATGAAATGCTCTTGGAGAAGCTAACTTACCTAAATAGATCATAGCTGATTAGCTTCTACAGCCCAGCTCTTGTAATGAGCTGTAATGTAAGGTCCTGCACCTGGGTCGGTGCAGTCCCAGGCACAGATACAGGCTGGGTGATGAATGGCTGGAGAGCAGCCCTGAGGAAAAGGACCTGGGGGTCTGGATCGACGAGAAGCTCAACATGAGCCGGCAGTGTGCACATGCAGCCCAGACAGCCAACCGAGTGCTGGGCTGCATCAAGAGAAGTGTGGCCAGCAGGGCAAGGGAGGTGATTCTCCCCCTTTACTCTGCTCTTGTCAGACCCCACCTGGAGTACTGTGTGCAGTTCTGGAGCCCCCAATACAAGAAGGACATGGAACTGCTGGAGCGGGTCCAAAGGAGAGCCACGAAGATGATCAGAGGGCTGGAGCACCTCTGCTATGAGGACAGGCTGAGAGAGTTGGGGCTCTTCAGCCTGGAGAGGAGAAGGCTTCGAGGAGACCTTATAGTGGCCTTCCAGTATTTGAAGGGAGCCTACAGGAAAGCTGGGGAGGGACTATTTACACGGTCTAGTAATGTTAGGACGAGGGGGAATGGGTTTAAGCTGGAAGAGGGGAGATTTAGACTGGATGTTAGGAGGAAGTTCTTTACAGTGAGGGTGGTAAGGCACTGGAACGGGTTGCCCAGGGAGGTTGTGGATGCTTCCTCCCTGGAGATGTTTAAGGTCAGGCTGGATGAGGCCTTGAGCAAGCTGCTCTAGTGGGAGGTGTCCCTGCCTATGGCAGGGGGTTGGAGCTGGATGATCCTTGAGGTCCCTTCCAACCTAAACCATTCTATGATTCTATGAGCAAGGTGCCACTTTGGCTGCTTGTAACTGCTCTTCTTGTGTACAGGACCAGTACTGCTGATGTGCCAGCGGAGCGGTTTGGGAGTACACACTATTTTATTTGGGGCAAAATCAGCTTGATGAGCTCATTCCCCTGATTAAAACCTTTATACCAACCTCATTTTGCATGGCATGAAAGAGAGGTTTTTACAAAACACGTGTAAAACCTTACTGCCTCCTGAAGTGACAGGAGCCAACAGAGAGCTCAGCTTGAAGGAGTCCAGCGCAGAGCCATGAAAATGGTGGAGTGGAGTATCTTCCTTATGGGGAGAGCCTGAGGGAGATGAGGCTTTTCCTTGCAAAAGAGGAGCCTGAGAGGTGACCTCATTCATGTTTATAAATCTGTACAAGGTGTGTGCCAAGAGGATGGAGCCAGGCTCTGCTGGGTGATGCCGAATGAGAGGACAAGGGTCAATGGTGGACGCTGAGGCACAGGAAGTTCCATGGAAACATGAGGAAGAATTTTTTCTCTCTGAGGGTGACAGAGCCCTGGAACAGGCTGGCCAGGAGGGCTGTGGAGTCTCCCTCTCTGGAGACATTCAAGATCCGCCTGGTCTAGGCGATCCTGCTCTGGCAGGGGGCTTGGACTGGATGAGCTTTCGAGGTCCCTTCCAGCTCCTGACATTCTGTGAAAACAATGGCTTGGCTGGTGGATTGAAGCTTGTTATTTAGAGAATCCTTGCTGGGCAGAAGTTCTGTCTTGTCTCTCTCATCTATCCCTCTCACGTTTGCAGCAATTAACGTCTCAATTCTGCCTGCCGGCCTTGTTTGACTGTTCTGGTTGGGTTTCCGAGGCGGTCCACTGCAGTGTGCGGTGGGCTTTGTTGTTCCAGATCTGTAATTGCAGGGGTATTTGACTCGTGCCTGGTGTGTGCTGAATCAAGGACGGCCACTAAGCTCAGACAGATCCCCAGATCAAAGCTACACTGGCAGCTGCCGCACCTCCTACACGAGTAGTATCCTGTGATAGATGAATTTCACGCGTCAGGGGCTGAGTGCCACATTGCTCGTTTGTAGTGTGCAGTAAGTGAACTACCTGTGCTCGCTCTAAGCGAAGCAGCCACGCTCGGAACTCTCCTTCTGTCGTCCCTAAAGGCCAATCAGAGAGGAGACATCGCAGGCAGGCAGGCGCTTCCCTGCCCTGTGCTGGCAGTGTGAGTGACGCTCCGAGCTGGGCTGGTAGCACCGAATGCTGCTGCTGCTGGATACTCGTGCCCAGGTGCCGAGGTGGGCACGCACATGATTATGTCAGAAAACACAAGAGGCGTAGCAGAGAGGTAAGCAGTCCTGCACAGCGTTTTCCCTTGGGCTTAGAGGCCGTTCTGATCTTGCTGGTGAAAGCAAGAGAGAAACTGCAGCCCACTGAAGCATGACTAATCAGTTTGCTGATGTGCTTAGCACTCTCCAGTTTAAAGTATTTCTGCCCGAATGCTAATAGCAACAAATAATCATTTGTAGCATTTGTATAGGGTGTGGATTTTGTTCAAGTCTTAAGCCCTTGGGAGCTACATCAAATGTCAGCTTTCCTTGGAGCATGAGGGAAGTGTGCAACTTGTATTTTGGCTGCTGCTGGGGGTGTTCATAATTCTCACTCCAGAAAAGATGCCAGGTAATGAATATATCTTACTTGTGCTTTGAGCTTCAACAGTGTATTTTTGCTTTCCATCTTTCTGTTTCAATGGAGTGTTTTGAAAAGGTTTGGTTGTGTTGAATGGGGCAACTCTCCTGTGTGACAAGAAACAAACAAATGAAGAACCCAGGAAAAATGATGGCAGTCTAAATATTTTAAGAGTTGAGAATGTGTTTCATATAGTGCTGAATGTGCTATTTTGCTCAGGGACATAGATTGTGGAAAAGGCAGGTAAGAATTGCTATATATGCACGCAATAATTGTCAAAGTTTTAATTACTAGAGTAGGCAAGGTTCAGAATAGTTGGGCAGATGTGATGCTGCATATTGTGTGATGCCAAGATTTGGTTAAACAGCATTTACAAAGCACTTGGAGTGTCTCTTGGGTGCAGAAGGATTTGCAGTGTCTGCAGTGTGATGACAGCAACTGCCATGAGCAGTCATGAAAGGTTTCTCTCACTTATAATCCTGTTTATATATATATATAATTATGCTCTTTTTTTTTTTCCCTTTGCAGTATTTTTTTTTTTTTCAAATCAAATCCAGACAACCGCTGCAGTCAGTATTGATGATGGCGTTTGTTCTGTGTTACTCTGTCCTTTCCTTAAGATGATACTAGGACTTTGCTTTCTGGTGTTCCTTCCAGCAGGCTGAGTGCCATGCCATTATTTTAAGGAAGTAACATAGTTTCTAAATCACAAGACAGATGACATCAGTTAAAGCTGTTTGCAATTATGAGCCTGATGAGGATTTGTTTGTGTTTTGTTGGGGGACCTTTATTTTGTACAGACTCCTGTACAACAGGTTGGTGTAGTACAGCTCTTTGATTGTTAGATGCAGGTGTTTCAACTGCCCAAACGTTGACCAGGTGACCTTAATTTTGTTAGTGTAAGGCCTTACTCATTCTCCTGTGGATTTTTTGTTTAGCAGTTCTGGTGGGATGAAATTGGGCCAAACTTATTCAGCTGCTCTGTGTTATCCTGTTGCCAGTAATCCAAAGACCAGCTGAGAACCCTTGTGATAGGTCAGGCTGACATCTGAATCATGTAAAGGCAAAAAGTACAGGCAGAGTAACGCAGTGAGAATTTTCTGACTTTGAGATGCTGCACTTGTGAGGGACAGTGATGTTTCTAGGAGCATGCACAATGTGGAATTTTAACCCACCTGTAAATCTGTAATGATCTGCTTGCTGGTCAGGTGCTGTACCAAACACGAGCTGCAATGGGTGTTCCAGCAGCAGTCAATACAGCAATCGAGTGCAGTATGGCAGTGTCTCATTTTTAAAGTGACAGCATGGTCAGAATGTCCCTAACCTGTATGCTCTGTCAGCCTCACACAATGTGTGTTGCCACTTAATGCTTCTGTGTTCCTTGTGCCTGAGTTCATCAAATGACAACACTCCCACAGGATAACTCAGAATCATAGAATCAGTCAGGGTTGGAAGAGGCCTCAAGGATCATCCAGTTCCAACCCTCATGCCATGTGCAGGGACACCTCACACTAGGTCAGGATGTTGGGAGTCTCACTCAGCCTGGCCTTAAACACCTCCAGAGATGGGGCTTCCACCACTTCCTTGGGCAACCCGTTCCAGGGTCTCACCACCTTCTTGGTGAAGAACCTCTTCCTAATGCCCCCTATGAATCTACCTATTTCTAGCTTTATTCCATCCCCCCCCATCCCCGTCATATCACTACCTGACATCCTAAAAAGTCCTTCCACAGCTTTCTTGTAGCTCCCTTAAGATACTGAAAGGCCACAATAAGGTCACGTCGGAGCCTTCTCCTCTCCAGACTGAACAGCCCTGACTCCCTCAGTGAGTCCTCATAGGAGAGGTGCTCCAGCCCTCTGGTCATTGTCACGGCCCTTCTCTGGACACCTTCCAACCTTCCAGCACCTCCATATCCCTCTTGTAATAGTGCTCCAGAACTAGATGCAATACTTCAGGTAGGGTCTCACCAGTGCAGAGCAAGAGGATCACTTCCCGTGACCTGCTGTCCAGGTTCTGTATGTCCAGGTTTTTATTTACAGTAAGTACAGTTTCTTGTGTTTTAAGAAAGTACAAAACTTGCTTTGCTTTCCATGTGTCACAGGGTAAGAGCGTAGTTAAAAAACTCCAAGATGTAGGCATTGTGCTAGTTTGAGCCTAGCTAGCATGTTTTGGTGAGAAGAACTAGATCATAGGCTGAGAAATGAAAACAATGGTGTCTACTTCCCTCACAGTCTTGCTGAGATGTGTAAAGAAGAAAGGCAAAACAAAGATTAGGTCACTTTTGCTCTGCACTTGGTGCTGGGCTGTTCTGCTCTTCTGCTTTGCCTGCTGGGGAGAAGCTGAGGCTGCTGGCTGAACTCCATCTTGCTTTCTAACCTCACCCTCCTTTTGCTTGGCTGCTTCACCTTGCTTTTTAATCCCTCTGGCCGAACCTCCATTCTTCCTTAGGACTGGGGTAAGGTTGAGAGGGGTAGGGGGAAGGTGAGGGGTGGTTGAGAGCCCCTCCTGGGGACTCAGGTTTCTGGGAGGGGAGTTGTGTTTGTATTACCTTTTTACCCTGTATATTTCTGTCTATAACTGTATATACTGTAAATATCTGCTTGTAAATTGTGCCAGCTGTAAATATAAGCTTCATTCAAATTTCCAGAGCCGACTGAGTCTAGTCTGGGTGATTTCTAAAGTGTGGGGGGGCGGGGAACACCCAAACCATCACAGGCATAATGGAAGTCACCTTTCGTTTTTTGCAGTCACTAGAAATGTAATAGCAGATTATACATGAGGATCAGGCTAGAAATGAAGAAATGGAGTACAAATGTAGCACTAATGCAGTAGAAGAACAGATGTGCTGAGTTTATTCTCTTCTTCTGGCAGGTCACCTACATCAGACCTCAATGTGGCACTGCGTGAGTGTATGGCAGCTTTGGATTTATTTCTTAACAACAAGTTCTCAGACGCTTTGGCTTCTTTACAAGGAAAGTAAGTTCTGTTACTTCTCCCACTCTCAACTGGTATGTTTTTGTGTATTTGAAAACATACAGGTTTGTATCTAAAAGAAAAACCGACCAAGAATTGCCGGTTCTGAGATACGTTGCTTTTGGTATGAATTCTGTTTCTGATGTTCTGTTAATTTAAAATAAGCACTTGCAAAATAAGCTGTGAGGAAGTTTCTGCAATTCATTGTTGTGGTCGTGCACACTTTTTCCTAATTGCATTGCAGAACAGCATGTAATGAGTGGCCCAGCTGCAAACAGTGAAGTCATCACATAGCTTCTAAGAATTGTTGTGCCTTTACAGCTGTGATTTTTTCATACCCTATCCTGTGTTCTCAGCTTATGGAGTCTCTGCTTAATTGAGTTTTCCTTCTAATCTGCTTGATTTGTTTTTGGGCCACTGGCAAATTACATTGTATCTTCTTTCAGGCCACTGGAATATGAATCAAGTCAAATTCATAGGTCATACAGTAGTGTATGTTTGATATGCATCACAGGTAACTGTAGTAAATGGATCACAGGATGTTAGGAGTTGAAAGTGATCTCTGGATGTCTTCCAGTCCAACGACCTTGCCAGAGCAGGACCAGAGAATCTAGCACAGGTCACACAGGAACACATCCAGACAGGGCTGGAAAGGCTCCAGAGAAGGAGACTCCACAGCCTCTCTGGGCAGCCTGTGCCAGTGCTCTGGGAGCCTTATAGTCAAGAAGTTCTTCTCACGTTGAGGTGGAACTTCCCGTGCTGCAGCTTTCATCTCTCGCCCCTTGTCCTATCCCAGGACACAAGTGAGCAGAGGCTGTCCCTTCCTTCCTGACCCTTAGCCTTAAGATGTTTATAGACATTGCTCAGATCCCCTCTCAGCCTACTCCTCTGCAGACTACCCTGCCCCAGGACTCTCAGCCTTTCCTCATCAGGCAGTGCTGCAGTCCCTTCAGCATCCTTGTAACCTTCCCTTGGACTCTCTCCGGTAGATCCCTCTCTCTCTTGACCTAGAGAGCACAGAACTGGATGCAATATTCCAAGTGAGGCCTCACCAGGGCAGAGTAGAGGAGGAGAACCTTCCTCGATCTGCTGGACACACTCTTCTTAATGCAGCCCGGGATCCTGTTGGCCTTCTTGGCCACAAGGGCACGTTGCTGCCCCATGAAGAACTTGCTGTGCATCAAGACTCTCAGGTTCTTCATGGAGCTGCTCTCTAGCACATCACCATATCTGCTTTGCTGACATACCAGGCTCATTTTTTTTCTGCCAGAAGCTGTAGCTTAACCATGCAAGTACACTCTGTGAAAGAAATTTGTGATAAATTGGAGGCTCAGATATATTAACAATACTGAATTTATTCACAGGAGTTTTGTTTTGTGTTTATATGTCATCAGAAGATACCATCAAAATGGTACAAAGAGTAACTGTGTTTTCATTAAATTCTGACAGTGAATCCCTGTGCCCATCTGGAAATGCTTACTTGGTGCTAAACAGAAAGCAGGGAGCTGTTTTATTGAAGGAGATTCCCAAAGCACTGCAAAAGCTAGTCAGGCTGTGGAGTTTTTCTGCAAATCCATTTTTCCTCTCTCGTGTAGGGTTTCATTCAGCTTTTTTTGGCCCTGCAGAATGTATTTCATGAGCCGATGCTCTGTTTTTCTACCTCACTGAATTCCATACTGCAAAATCATTTTGAAATTGATTTTTTTCATTTTATCTTGTTGTTATGAGTAAGTCCTTTTTCCTTTGGCAGTGAGGGAAGCACAGACTTAGAATCTTTGAGTGTAATGCAGAAACAGGAGAGTAAATTTCCCTGCAGATGATATCCATTATGGACACACTCCATCTCTTTAGGGAACAAACAAAAGGTGTAGTGTAGGCATATGTTGTAATGCTGAGTGTTTTCTTTAGGAATCATCAGTTCCCTACTGTTGCCTTTTAGTGTGCTGAGATTTGAAGCTGTTTTTCACAGTCCATAATCCTGTATCTTTGTTTTGAGAAATACTCTGTTTTCACATGCTTGTGAAGAATTTCACATCCTAAATTTCGCAGTTTGGCAGCTTATGTTGGAGGACATCCTCTGCTCTGTATCACATCACTGCAGATTCACTAAATCTCTCACTTTTGGCTTCCACAATAAGTGTGTTTTCAACTGATTTGTAGCATGTGTAGCTGAGAGCAGATCTGGCAATGTACAAGATTTAAATCTGGGAAATATTTCTTAGCAGCTTTAAAATAAATATCTAAAGATGATGTCTAGACTTGTGTTGAAGCAAAGCTCTCCCTGTTGTAAAAGCAAATGCATGATGAAGGCAGTGTCTCATTTCATTAAAAACTGTATCTGCTGCTTTTGCTTCACGTTGAATAACTTTTCTTGTTAATAAATAATAAACTACACCAGTACAGGTTGTGAGGTGATCTGCTAGAAGGCAGCTCCTTGGAGGACCTGGGAGTGCTGGTGGACAAGAAGTTCTCCATGGGGCAGCATTGTGCCCTTGTGGTCAAGAAGGCCAATGGGATCCTGGGCTTCATTAAGAAGTGTGTCCAGCAGATCAAGGGAGGTTCTTCTCTCCTTTTACTCTGCCCTGTTGAGGCCCCACCTGGAACATTGCATCTAGTTCTGGGCTCCCCAGTTCAAGAGGGAGAGGGATCTACTGGAGAGAGTCCAAAGGAGGGCTACAAGGATGCTGAAGGGACTGCACCACTGCTTTATGAGGAGAGGCTAAGGGACCTAGGCCTGGTTAGTCTGCAGAGAAGGCTGAGAGGGGATCTTATCAGTGTCTCTAAATATCTGAGGGCTAGGGGTCAAGAAGGAAGGGACAAGGACAGCCTCTGCTCATGCCCTGAGATGGGACAAGGGGCAATGGATGGAAACTGCAGCATGGGAAGTTCCTCGTCAACATGAGGAAGAACTTCTTGACTGTAAGGCTCCCAGAGCACTGGCACAGGCTGCCTAGGGAGGCTGTGGAGTCTCTGTCTCCGAAGCCTTACCAGCCCTGTCTGAATGCATTCCTGTGTGACCTTTGCTGGATTCTCTGGTCCTGCTCTGGCACGTGAGTTGGAGTGGAAGATCTCTAGAGGTCCCTTCCAGCCCTTAACATCCTGTGATCATCCTGTGATCCTCAACTATCTCGTAGGTTTTGGAGTCAGTTTTCTTTATCACTGGTAATCATTATACAATAGTGGGCTCCAATTATCTTGCAGTTACTGAAATAAGTTTAGTATTTTGTGTGTAGTATTGTCAGAAGGTCTAAAAGCTCTTAAGAAATTACTTCGATTTAATAGGCAAACACAGCAGTGGTTTTCAATATGTGAACTGTTAACTGTCACAACAAGTATTTGAAGGGAGCCTACAGGAAAGCTGGGGAGGGACTATTTACACGGTCTAGTAATGTTAGGACGAGGGGGAATGGGTTTAAGCTGGAGGTGGGGGGATTTAGACTGGATGTTAGGAGGAAGTTCTTTACAGTGAGGGTGGTAAGGCACTGGAACGGGTTGCCCAGGGAGGTTGTGGATGCTTCCTCCCTGGAGGTGTTTAAGGTCAGGCTGGATGAGGCCTTGGGCGAGCTGCTCTAGTGGGAGGTGTCCCTGCCTGTGGCAGGGGGTTGGAGCTGGATGATCCTTGAGGTCCCTTCCAACCTAAACCATTCTATGATTCTATGAAATAACACTGAAACTGTCTAGTCATAGAATTGGAGGGAAAAAACCCATCTCTTCCTTCTCAACACCAGGATGCATAGATTAAATCAATAGCAGGCTAGATTTGATCCCTCACATGATTGAAAATGGATCATTATCAATTAGAGTTGCTTGTAGTGAAATGGCTGCTTCGCTTCCCCTGGACAAATGTTTAATATTTTAATAATTGCCCAGAAGGAAAGCATGGCATGGATCACCTGATAGTTTGCTGGTGTCTAATCACTAGGAAGAATGGTAAATAATAAAGATAAATTCACGGCACAGAGTAATCAGGATCATTAGATGAGCTGCAACACATCTGTGTTGCTGTTTGTGGTATTATAAGAACAAGGTGAGAATGATTCATTCTGGGAAGTTGACTGTATTATTTAAATAGTTTCAGTGAGCATTTGTTTGTTGGTGGAATCTTCATTCTCAAATGACTGTGTCTGAAATGTAAATTCAGTCCTTTGATGGAGTGTTAGAGGGGCACATGAAGAGACCATGTTACTGTTCTGCTAGTTATTTGTGGAAACCTGGCTGAAACTGGGACACTTGTGTGCTACCTGTGTGCTGTCACTGGAATTGTTAATGTGAGCCAAATCTACAATGCTCAGTCTTCTCTTGTATATTCTGCTCTTCGAGGAGAGATGGCTACAAGTGTCTCTCAGACCGTGAGCATCACACTCCTTGGTAATCATAGAATGTCAGGGACTGGAAGTGACCTCAAAAGATCACTTGATCCAGCCCCCTTGCCAGAGCAGAATCACCTCGAGCAGATTGCACTGGAACGCACCCAGATAGTTCTTGAATATCTCCAGAGAGGAGACTCCACAACCTCCCTCTGCAGCTGGTTCCAGTGTTCTGTCATCCTCACAGTGAAAAAACAATCTTACTCAGTTTCACATGGAACCTCCTATGCCTCAGCTTCTACCCATTGCCCCTTGTCCTGTCACTGGGCATCACTGAGAAGAGGCTGGCTCCATCCTCCTAGTTCTCACCCCTTACATCTTTATAAACACGAATGAGATCACCCCTTAGTCTCCTCCTCTCCAAGCTAAAAAGCCCCAGCTCCCTCAGGCTCTCCTCATAAGGAAGATGTTCAGTTTCCTTAATCAGTTTTGTGGCTCTGTGCTGGACTCTCTCAAGCAGCTTCCTGAGGTCCTTCTTGAACTGGAGTGCCCAGAACTGGGCACAATACTCCAGATGAAGCCTCACCAGGGCAGAGTAGAGGGGAAGGAGAACCTCTCTCAACCTGCTAACCACAGCCCTTCTAATACACCCCAGAATGGAGGTGCTTCCTGCACAGGATCATACTTCCCACTTGGGTTCCTCTTTCTTCTGCTGCTTTTGGGGTCTGTCTTCTCATTTATTGTGTCCACAGCAGATTTGCTGGGCTAAGCATAACTTTGGAAACTTACAGAGTTCAGTGAAGAGCCACACAAATGCTGAAGGCGGTGAAACATCTTCCTTATGCTGAGAGCCTGAGGGAGCTGGGGCTGTGCTGCTTGGGCAGGAGGAGCCCAAGGGGTGACCTCATTCATGTTTATAAAGATGTAAAGGGTGAGTGCCAAGAGGATTGAGCCACGCTCTGCTGGGTAGTGCCCAGTGCCAGGGTAAGGGGCAATGGTGGAAGTTCATGGAAACATGAGGAAAAATGTTTTCCCTGTGAGGGTGGCAGAGCCCTGGACATGCTGCTGGGTGTGGGGGAGGGGTGGTGTTGTGGAGTCTCCTTGTGGAGATATTCAAAACCCACCTGGATGCATTCCCATGTGATCTGCTCGAGGTGATCCCGCTCTTGCAGGGAGCTTGGACTGGATGAGCTTTTGAGGTCCCTTCCAGCCCCTAACATTCTGTGATTGGTGTTAGTTTGGCTGCTTCATTAAATGTTTTGTTTCAACCCACAGTCTTCTCTCCTTTCCCTATCGCCCTTCTTAGCTGGTGGTAGAGCAGCTGCTGTAGTGTAGCCCCAGATATGGGTGAAACATATGTAAAAGTTTAAAGAGAGTACTAAGCAGTGGAAGCCTTTTGTAATGACTGCCTTCAGGATGCAGTGAAATGTTCTTGCCCCTTGCAGAACAAAATCAAACATGAGGTTGCTAAGTGGGGTACAAAGACATCCTCTGGGAGCAGAGATAGTATGTGATTGTCACCTGAGGGTGTTGAAAGAGTGAAGGAAAGCACATGGAGTTAGAGTGAAGTTCCAGACAGTGTTAGGTAAAGGTGGTGCACAGCACTGCATTAAGCTTGAGTGAAGTTTGTTGAAGAACAAGAGGAAGGGAATTACTTCTAGGATGTTTTGATCAGTTTATGCCCAAAGTTAGGAAGAACACAGCTTCTGTAGTCTTTGTAAATGCATACCATCCTGCCAAAACACAGCTTAATTGCTGGTTTCACCTCCTAGCTTCTGCATTTTGGAGAGCAGCTTAGATCAAAAAGGCTGAGTTCCTTGTTGAACTGCAGCTGTTTGAATTAGACCATTCTGGTGGCTCATGGTAATCAGGGAACCAGGCTGGTGGCTGATGCAAATAGTCTTTTCTAGTTGTAAACCTAGTGCTAGTCAGGAGTTTTCATAGAAAACAGAGAAGTTTCTTGGAAGCTGCCAGTTCATCAAAAGAGAGACTAGGCAGAGGGTCTGGAGGGTTGTTTGAATGTTGGGTGCAGCTTCTGAACTGTGGTGATGAAAGCCTTCAGGCCCTGCGTGATCACATCCTCCTGATGCAGTTTTGACTTGAGCCTTGATCTCTTGCTCTTGGATGTGCTGGGATGAATGAGCTGTGGGTTGGTCTGTGGAGGACCTTTCTGTGCTGTTGGATTTATTTTAGTTGTTAGAAGCATCTTGCTACTAAATTGGAGTATAGTCTTGAACCTGGGATTTCCATAACCTAGTGATGCGTGTCTTGCCTGCAGGAAAAGGGGAAAAAAGGATCCACAAAGGGATTTTGGACACTGTGTTTCTCACAAAAAATTACTATGCCCTGGGTTAATTTTGAAGTCAAAGCATGCCAAGCCATTTTCCTTCCACTACATATTTTCATCACACTTCCAGCCCTGGGAGCATGTGCCAGTGAAGCTGTTTTTCCTGTGTGAGCTGACAGTCTGGCCTGAAACTGTGCTGGGGGTGGGGTTTAGGCTGGATATTAGGAAAGATGTCTTTACTGGCAGAATGGTCAAAGGTTGGAACTTGGAATATGGCATCCAGTTCTGGACTCCCCAGTTCGAGAGGGGCAGGGATTTACTGGAGAGAGTCCAAGGGAGGATGCAAGGATGCGTTCCTGTGTGACCTGTGCTAGATTCTCTGGTCTTGGGCTGGCAGGGTGGTTGGAGTGGAAGATCTCCAGAGGTCCCTTCCAACCCCTAACATCCTGTGAGCCTGTGATATCGGCTGGATAAAACATAGGCCTTAAAGCTTCTGGCAGTGTGCCAGGATGTAACTGGCAGCTGTGTGGCAGTGTGGTTAGTGTAAACAGCCTGGGTAATAACTATTACATGGGCTGTGTTTCTACCCACCTCCCCACCCCCCTGAGAAGCAGAGTCAATTTGAGTGCTGATAAATACTACTTAACTGATGATAGGCATTAATGATTATCTCCCTCAAATATCATAAGGAAAACAGATGAAGCCATTGATTAGGACAGGGGTGATTTGGTATCAGATGTGAGTTACTGGAGAAGGAAAGTCTCTATTCAACATGTATATGTGAGAAGTAGAAACTTTTCTCTTAGTGTGATGAGTTTCCTCCTTTTCTGTTTTGATTTTGAAAGCAGATGTCTATAAGGTTGGAAGGGACTATTTCAGTGCTTTCCCTGTACCTTGAATGTGAACCTTTGGAAGGGATTATTTGAATAAATAAATGATGAAATGTTTCTCTGTGCCCACTGAGGCTGATGAGTAATCAAATCAGCAGCAACACTTCATCAGGCTGGCATTTTATTCTGTGCTTGGTTTTTTTTCTGCTTTATCAGTCTACTGAAAGAATCATGATGTAGGAGGCCTAGACAGAGCTGTCCTGACCCTACTGGATTTTAAACTAATTTCACTCTTACCTGTCTCTTCTTCTTACTCTTACCTGTCTGTTGTTCTTCTTGGAGGCAAGGTGGGTGTTAGCATAGTCTGGGGTCTCTTGGCACTTAGAGTAGTAGGTGAATTAGCAGAATTATCAGTGATGTCCCCCAGGGATCAGTACCGGGCCCAGTTCTAGTCAGCATCTTTATCGGTGACCTGGATGAGAGGATTGAGTCTACTGTCAGAAAAGTCTTGGATGACACCAAGCTGGGAGGGAGCTGATCTCCTGGAGAGCAGGAAGATGCTGCAGAGGGGCCTGGCCAGGCTGGGTCAGTGGGATGAGATTCAGCTGGACCAAGGGCAGGGTCCTGCACTTCGTCCACAATAACTCCATGCAGCTGCAGACTGGGGGATGAGTAGCTGGAGAGCAACCCAGCTGGGAGGGACCTGGCAGTGAGCCAGCAGTGTGCTCAGTGGGCACACTGGAGGGAAAGGCTGAGGGATCTGGGGGTGCTCAGCCTGGAGAAAAGGAGGCTCAGGGGGGACCTTACTACACTCTACAACTACCTGAAGGAAGCTGTAGTCAGGTGAGGGTCAGACTCTGCTCCCAGGCAGCCTGTGACAAGAGAGAGGGCATGACCTGAAGCTGTGCCAGAGGATGTTTAGGTTGGATGTTAGGAAGCACTTCCTGATGGAAAGGGGAATTAGGCTCTGGATTGGATTGCCCAGGGAGGTGGTAGAGTCACCATCCCTGGAGGTGTTTAAGAAAAGCTTTGATGTGGCACTTGGTGGAGTACTTTAGCTGACGTGGTGGTGTTAGGTCCTAGGCTGGACCTGACCTAACCCCTGATTTCAGGGGTCTGTTCCAGTCTCAGTGATTCTGTGATTTTGTGAAAGTGTTTTGTTTGGTTCATCGTTTTTTTTTCCTTTGCTAGACCAGTTTAGATGTTGGTTAGCTTGTTAGGTAACCTGTGGGCATGGTGAAGGCAAATTGGAATTAAGGACAGCCAGAAAACAGAGACTGCAGTGGGATTTAGATATGTACACTGCAAATTTCTGCAGTACAGCCAACTTGCTCTTTGCTGGGTATGTTGGAAAAAGTCATCATGAAGGCTGGAAAGGGAAGCACCAGGTTGTCTGTGCCAGCACTGGGCATTATTGTAACCCCCAGAGCTCAAAGAAATACGTGTGCAAAGTCAGGGTCATATCATCGCTTGAATTTTTCTTTAGCGATTTTGTTGCATGGTGTCACTGAGAAGAGGTGGCTGCAGATGTAAGCAAAGTTCTTTTTTGTTTCTGGAAACCATGAATCAAACAGCAGGAGCTCCTGAGCATAGTTCAGAGTCCAAGACTCTACAAGCATTCAGGCCAACGTGTGTCAGTGAAAAAGTGCTTCCTGGTGTTCAGACACAGCCTGCTGTGTTTTCAGTTTGTGCTCATTGCCTCTTCCTGTCACTGGGCACCGGTGAAAAGAGCCTGGCTCCATCCTCTCTGCATCCTCCTTACCGGTATTTCTGTGTGTTACAGGAACCCCCTGAGCTTTCTTTTGTCTGGGCAGAACAGTCCCAGCTCTCTTGGCCTTTCCTCATAGAAGAGATATTCCAGTCCTATGATCATCCTCATTGCCCTTCACTGGACTTTCTCAAGTATGTCCATGTACTGAGGAGCCCAGAAGTGGTCACAGCACTCCAGGTGTGGCCTCGCCAGTGGTGAGCAGGGGGGAAGGATCACCTGCCTTGACCTGCTGGCAACTGCACTTCTCTGAATGCAGCCCATGAGCCCTGTCTGCAGCACGGGTGCACTGCTGGCACACCACTTTATCCTGGAAAGAAAACAAAGTGGCTTATTGTAAGGAACAAACACCTGAATTACACATATTGAGAATAGGTGTCCTAAGCCTGGAGATTTTGTTGAAAGCTCATCCTGCAAGTGTTTTGGAATGTGATTTGCCATACAGAACCATCTGATCCATCCTGAAACTGTGGGCAGTTGAATCAGCAGTTGCTGCTCTTTAGCAGTGTTTGTCTAAGTTGTGCTGTTTGTCAAGGGTGGATTAGCAAGGTTTACAGAGAGTTTCAGTGGCAGGAATGCATCTGAGCTTGCCTTTCAGCATATTTCTCAAGTCATCTTTATCAATCCTCTATGCCTGAAGATATTTTGATTCATTTGCAGAAGATTACACCACACATGGTACTGGCTGGATGCAGCAGATGTGTGCAATATATAAACCCTTCTTCCTGCCAGAGGAAAGGTGCTGATGATAGTTGCATGTAGGATGAATTGTTTTCCTTGCAATAATAGCAGACTTTTCTACCTTCTGCACGAGTGGCACCATCTGAAATCCCACGGAAGTAGTATTTAAGTTGACCAGACTGGGGTGAAAGGTTGGCAGAAGGGGATAAGAGGACAATGCTGTAATGTTTTATAGAAGCTGGAATGCTTCTGGTGGGAATATCTGTTTGAAGATGATTCTGCTTTGACCATGTGCACTATTGTATTGCTTATCTCCTCGACTCTGTCCTGAGAAACTGCCTCAGATTAGAAGAAGAATGTAGAGTCAGAGAGTCATAGAATTGTCAGGGCTGGAAGGGACCTCAGGAATCATCCAGTTCCAACTCCCCTGCCATAAGCAAGGACGCCTCACACTAGATCAGGTTGCTCACAGCCACATCCACCCTGGCCTTCCTCCTCCTCCCTGTGCAACCTGTTCCAGTGTCTTACCACCCTCATGCTGAGGAACTTCTTCCTAACATCTAACCTCAATCTGCCCTCCTCTAGCTGGGATCCATTCCCCCAAATGTGGATTTGTATCCCATGTTGTAGTATTCATTAGATACTCCATTCAAAAAAAATCCCACTGTGATTCTGTCATTCCTGGATGGTTTGCCACGTGGTTGATTTCTGTCCTTTATATGTGTTAAAATCCTATCCTCAGCTCACAATTGGAACATTTGAGGACAGGTACTGAAACTGGAGCTGTAGCCATGATTTCTGCTCCAAATCTCCACCTGTCAGTGTTTCTTGATGATTTTGTGTGCTCCGTGTTTGATTTTTGGCTCATTTAGACTTCACATCCATCAGGCTGGAATTGGATTTGGATTCATATTTTTGAAAGTAATAATCCAGTCAAGTCAGCTGTGCTTTGCCTCTCCTGTTTCCTTCCAGAACCAAAGACAGCATGTATCATGCCCTGACTTATGCCACCATATTGGAAATGCAAGCTATGATGACATTTGATCCTCAGGACATACTAAATGCTGGGAACACAATGAAGGAAGCTCAAGCCACTTGTCAAAAGTAAGTGTGGATCAACTCAGTCAGTAAATAGTTGTTTCATGGGAGACTTTGGAAAGACAGACAGAGGCTTTTGAAGGAGAGAGGAGCCTTTACCTCGCTCCAGTGCTCCCTTCTAGCTATGAAATGTTTCTTGTTAGCTAGTATCTAGTGGAGTGGTCTTGGTTGGTTTACTTTCATTTGACTTTATGGTTAGCAGCTTAAGGAATAGGAGGTGAAAATTTCATACAAACAATAGGAAAACTGAGGTGGGAGGGGACATCAAGAGGTCTTCTAGTCCAGCCTCCTGCTCAGAGAAGGGTCACACAACGTAACAGGTTTTTCAGCAGTCTAGTCTTGAAAACTTTGGTTTAACTGCAATATCTCAATTAGATTTTTGTCCTACCTGTAGCCCCCACCCCACTTCTGCAATGTCTGAGAGTTGTTTACCATTTACAAACACTACAGAATCCTCCCAGTTGGTGATAGTTGTACTGAAGCCAGCTGTCTTTGAGCTAACCATGTTCCTGGTTAGCAGGAAGCACACATAGAGAATAAATCCAAATAAGCCCCCTTAGCCCCTTCCTTCATCAAGACAGAGTCCTGCAGGTAAAGAATAAAAGAAAGAATAAAAGATGGATCCCAGGAGGACCATGTTGACTAACTTGTGTGTAGAATGTGCTAAAATTTGTGTATGTGGTAAGATGACAGAGGGTTTGTGAGCTCTAGAGGTATCTTAGTGACTCTCTGGGTGGCCAGCTGAAAGATGTGGTTCTCTGTTGTTAATGCTTCATGTGGAGAATGACCAAATGATTTCTGTGCAGATTTAGGAAGAAATCTACAGTAGCTGATTCTATCAACAACCTTGTGCATAGACAAAGCCTTGAACACTTTACTGAAGGTAACATTCTCCCTCGGTGCATCAAGTTTTCCTCTCATTTTGCTGCAGTTTGAATTGCATAGGATTGTTCACCCAATGGTTTGGGGTTTCTTTTGCAGATTGTGAGTTTGCTGCCAAAATTGCTGATTTGGTATTCCCAGAATTGCTGGATCAGTGTGGGGGCAGTTGCTGTGTTACCACATCCAAAATCGCTGTTTTCGTTCAGTGCTGATTCCAGTGTTTCCCAAAATCACTGGGTAAAGGAATAGCTAGAAAGGAGTACTGAAATGCCTAGAAATGTTCTAGATCCAGGAGTTCTTGGAAAGCACTCGAAAAAATCCTACCAAGTTGCTATAACTCTATTATTTCTGTTTGGAGTTACTTCAGTAGAGCTGAAACACTACAGCAAATTTGGGAAAGACTTTGCTCACTTTCAGCTTTTATTCTTATGTTAAGTGTTGCTGTTTTCTAATTACTTTTAGTCTGATTGATTGGATTTTTTTCCCTTCTTCCCTTTATGTGATACTAGAGGAAATCCATGCAGAAATTTGCTATGCTGAATGTTTACTTCAGAGAGCAGCACTCACGTTCCTCCAGGTATGGGTTCTCAGGTGGCTCTTTGGAGAAAAAAATGTACACACCACAGAGACTTCCTTTCTTAAAATGAATGAAATGATAGAAGACCCTTATTTGGCTTTTCCCATCTGGGTTAAATCTGGATTTTAGCTGGACCATCTGCTGATGAGATGAAAAGATGTTTTATTATTATTATTTATACTTCATGATTTTCTAAAAATGCTTATCCCAACACATGTAGCACCAATTGCCCTACACCAATTCCTTCTGAGTGTGGGAAATGTCACCTCAGTAGGCACTGATTTTCAGATGATGTGTGTTAGGGCCTCAGATTAAAAAAAAAAGGAAAGAAAGAATTATGCACTGAAGCTGTGCTGGATTGCAAGCAAGAGTTTTCATCAGACTGGTGCTTGCTTTCCTGAAACTGCTTTCTTGCTTGTTTGTTCTTCATGAGCTCTTGTGGTCTGCAGAGCTATTAGGCTCCAAACACACTTTTTGCTAAACTGTGCTGTCTATCTTTAAAAGACATTATCTTGCATAACTTCACTCACCCTGCACCCATATTCTGTAGACTCCCAAGGGCAGGCAGTCACTTGTCTCTGGTGCTGATGTTCAGATCCCAACTGCTGTAGGACAAATGAGAGAAAGCTGTTTCTCTAAGAGAGTCCCAGATGTCTGTACCTCGAAATGCTGTTCATTAGGATAGATCCCCATCACTGCAAATTCAGATGGTCCAAAGATCACAAGAGCTACAATAATTCCAGAAGACATCAAAGTAAAGTCTGTGTGTCTGAACAGAGTGAAAAATACTTTACTAATAGAGAGAGAAAATCCTAAATCCATGCTTTGGCTCTCAGAGACTTACATTGTCTGTATCATATTGGCTATGGTCAAGGCATGTTTACATCTCAAGGAGACAAAAGCTCCTCTTAGTGCTTATAGTTGATATTGCTACTGTATTTCCTCTCTAACAGGATGAGAACATGGTTAGCTTCATCAAAGGAGGCATCAAAGTTCGAAACAGTTACCAAACATACAGGTAAGTCAGGGTGGTGATGTGAGCCAGTATGCTCCTTCAGCAAAAAGTACTGCTGGACAAATCATCTAATTCACAAAGTAATTGCTGATTAATTTCACAGAATCACACAATGTCAGGGGCTGGTAGGGACCTTGAAAGCTCATCCAGTCTGACCCCTTGCCAGAGCAGGATCACCTGTACCAGATCCCACAGGAATGTGTCCAGGCAGGTTTTGAATATCTCCAGAGAGGGAGACTCCACAACTCCGCTGGGCAGCCTGTTCCAGGGCTCTGTCACCCTCACAGGGAAATAATCCCTCCTCATGTTTAAATGAAACTTCCCATGCTTCAATTTCCACACGCTGCCCCTTGTCCTGTCACTGGGTGTCACCCAGCAGAGCCTGGCTCCAGCCTTCTGGCACTCACCCTTTACATATTTATAAACATCGTTGAGGTCACCCCTCAGGCTCCTTTTCTCCAAACAAAAGAGCCCCATCTCCCTCACTGCCTTCCAACAGGTCAGTTCCCAGCCTGTCCTGATCCCTGGGGTTGTTCTTTTCAACTTGCCCTTGTTGAATTTCATTAATTTTTTTTCCCTGCCCAATTTATTGCAGCCTTTGCTGTGGACCTCATATCCTTAGCTTTTCCCATCCCACACAAATTGCTCCTTTGCATAGCAAACAATGCTGCATATTATGGTTGATTTGGATTGTAAAGGTTTCGGACCTTACCCCTCTTAACTCCCAGGGTCTGCCTACTCCAAATACTGTATCTTTGAAATTATGGCAAAAAAAATATTTCTTCTCCAATGTTGTGCTGATTGTGACTGCAGAGCACAATTTGGAGGTCTTGCAGTCATTAGGCATATGAAAGAGCATTTCATTACAGCTCTACCTACAGTTTTTTGGGACATTCAAAACCAGTAGCTGAAGCAAAAATAATCCTATTAAAAATGGATGAAACTGAAAAAAAAATTGAGACAGCTGAAGAGCTTGCAATGGAAAGTGTAATTGGCTTAAAAAACTGGCTTAAAACAAACATTAAACAGTGTTACAGGAAATAGGTATAGGGGTTGGAAGGGACCTCTGGAGATCTTCCAGTCCAACCACCCTGTCAGAGCAGGACCAGAGAATTTAGAGCAGGTCACAAAAGAACACATCCAAACAGCGCTGGAAAGACTCCAGAGAAGGAAACTCCACAGCATCTCTGGGCAGCCTGTGCCAGTGCTTTGGGAGCCTTACAGTCAAGAAGTTCTTCCTCATGTTGAGGTGGAAGTTCCTGTGCAGAGTTTCCATCCATTGCCCCTTGTCCTATCCTAGGACACAATTTAGCAGAGGCTGTCCCTGTCCCTTCTGTCCGGGCTCCCAGCCCTCACCATACCAACAGCCCCAGAGCTCTCAGCCTCTCCTCATCAGGCAGTGCTGCAGTCCCTTCAGCATCCTTATAGCCCTCCCTTGGACTCTCGCTGGTCAATCCCTGTCCCTCTTGAACTGGGGAGCCCAAAACTGGATGCCATATCCCAGGTGGGGCACCAGGGCAGAGTGGGAGGAGAACCTCCTTTCCTTCTTAATGCATGCCAGGATCCTATTGACTTTCTTGTCCACAAGGTCACACTGCTGCCCCGTGGAGAACTTCTTGTGCACCAGGACTCTCAGGTCCTCCTCCACAGGGCTGCTTTCTAGCAAATCATCTCCTAATCTCTGCTGGTGCAGATGACTTAATCATTTTGAACTCCTGTGTAGCTCAAGGTAGTGTGGGTACTTCCTTACTGAATTATAGTGAATCAGTTTTTTTACTGGCAGTGCTGTGTATTTACAGGGAGCTGGACAGTCTCATGCAGTCTCCACATTATGTCAAAGGAGAAAACCATCTTCATTTTGAGGGAGGTGTAAAGCTTGGAGTTGGAGCATTTAATCTGGTATGTACCAGCAGTCCTCTTGAACTGAAGTTCTGCAACCTCCTGAAAATTTTCGTAGCTTAAACACCTGAGGAGTTCTGCTGGCATGAGTATCACTAATCATATGATTAAAAATAGGTATGTATGCTGACACCTGCAGGATCCCAGGAACAACAGATAGTATTCTCTTTACATTTAAGGTGTATTTACTACCTGCGCCATGGGCAGCCTTGCTTTGTGTGAGCAGACCCACTGGTGCATCCTTGTGGGGAGATTATCAGCTGAGTAATGAGCTCATCTGACAAGAGCTAAGGGCATGCTCCTGAGGGCCTGTATCCACCTTCCAGAAAGGTTGTTCAATAGCCAAGTGTCCAGCACTTGGGAGGTCTTTTGAAACGGACCCATGGGCATGAAGGCCAGGAGAAGCCTTATGCAGAAGCATCAGTTGCCTGTGCTTGTTGACTTCCATTTATTGTTTGACTGGCGCTGGGATGGCACCAGAGGCTCGGCTGTTAGCGGGGCACTTGATGGGGCAGGGCACATGAATAGAGTCTGAGGTGCTGCTCAGGTTGCTGCTGGCGTTTTTTGTGTGTGTTTTGGTCAGCAATGGTACAGGATGGTTCTTGGTATGTCAGAGAGGCACTGACCCAGATGTGGCATGGTGTGATGTGGTTGTTCAGGTGATGGGCTGTAGAAAGTACTTGGTGATTCCACTTCTGTGCATTACTTGACATGAGTCTCGCACATGCTCAGATGTTAGATTTAGTGCACAAAGAGCTGTGTGGTCTGCTCCCAGTATTTCTGAAACAGCCAAGAAGTACTGGAGTTACTAAGCATGTGCTGTGCAAATGTATTCCTGTGCAGGGAATCCTCTGCAGAGTCTCTGTATTGAACACATCTTGGGTTAACTCGTGTAAAATGCAGCGGGTATGTGCACTTACCCAGGCATGTGAAGATGCTTTTAGTAATTTTAGCAATTTATTTCCTGTGTTTGGAGAAACTGTAGAAGGCTGCTGGTAGGGGCAGAAAGTCTTTTACTGGATAACTGCCACATTTCTTCCTGTAGACATTGTCCATGTTTCCCGCGCGGATTCTGAGACTATTGGAGTTCGTTGGATTTTCTGGAAACAAGGTAAGTGTGAAGTAAAATATTATTGGTACATTGCCCTCTTAAATTAAAAATGAGAAATGGGAGTTTCTGTTGTCTTCCTCACATCAGCTGTAACCCTCTGAAACACTCTGGTTGGGATCACATGTGCACTGCTGGCATTGAGACGTTTGTGCAGCTCAGCCGTCCTTTATGTTTTCTTCTGAAGTATTACGCTTCAAAGATGGTGATACCATTGCTCAAAGGTCATACACTTGTGAAGCCTGATAAAGGCAGGGACTGATACAGTGGTTATGATACCATTGCTCAAAGATGATACACAGTGGCTGATAAAACATATTTAGTGTCTTTGTCACTGATCTTGTGATGTATTCTTGTGCTTAGAAATCCATAGCCAGAAGTGCTTTCTTAGGCTTTAATATATTGGTTTACTTGGTAGTTACTGTCATTGTGGTATCTGAATGTCTCTGAGAGGTTCCTGCATGACATCCAATTGGGGAAAAAAAATACTTAATTTAATTTCTGACTCTGTTGTTTGTTTTTTTTGTGTGTTTTTTTGTTCTTCTCCATGTCTTTAATAGCAACTGATAACTTGAGTGTGGCACCTAAATTCTCTTTGCCTAAAAGAGTAAGTGATTATTTTGCCTAGTGCGTAACCAGTCTGACCTCTCTTGTTTGTGCATGCAATTTAAAGGCAGGAGTTTAGGAATGAAGCACCAGTATACTCGCATGAATCTGAGTTATTCTCCAGGACAGAAAGAGCTGTGTTAGTTTTTTTGTGGATTTGTTGTTTCAAAATAGGGCACTAAATTGGTGGGGATATCTTAGTCTTGATACCTTGTGCCTGCCTTTCTCTCTTGTTCTACCAACAGAACATGAGATTCACATAGAGTTGAGTTCCTGGAGTAAGAAAACGTAGTCCCTTTAGTCTAAACCATTGGTCTCATTTACCGTACTCAGCATTTACTGAATAAACGTTTGATGTCCTGCAGACACAACACAAACTGTATAAACAAGTCAAAACTTAACTCACTTGTAATGCTTTTTAACTTAGATTTTGAAGAGAAAAATGTTTCCTCCATCAAAGCTGCAAGTGGATAAGTGTCATCAGCATTGTATTAGTTTACAGGAGGAATCTTAAATCTGAAAATAAAATGCCTGGTTTAAAAGCCAAAGAGCTTTTGGCAGAACTTTAAAAATTGCAGGAGCTGACCAGGAGCAGTTTGACAAGTATTGACAAAATACCAAATAGTTCTGCCTGTCAGTAATGAAAACATCTAAAGCATAATATTCTTCTGGAATTGTAAGGGCAATTTGTGTAGTACCAGAAGAGTTCTGAGAACACTGCTGAACGCTCATTGCTGCAGATGAGAATTGCCCCTCTAATTGAATTTCTGTTGCTTTCATTTGGCCCTGGGATTTCTTGTATGGCTATGAGTGGGCTGATACTTGTGTTGATGAGTCAGCTTCTGATTCTAGTTTTTAATAATTTGCTGAAACATGACCTAAATTATGATAAACTTAAGCAAACACTTGCTCTCTGCACACAATAAAAAAGGAGTATTTTAAATATGTTCACAGAATCACACAGAAACATTACAGATGGAAAAGCCCCTCACCAAGTCCAACCAATATGCCTGCTCTACAAGGTGCACCCTAAACCATGCCCCCAAGCACCACATCCAAACAACTTTTAAACACATCCAGGGTTCGTGACTCCACCGCCTCCCTGGGCAGCTCATTCCAATGTCTGACCACTCTTGTTTGGAAAAAATTCTTCCTAATATCCAGTCTAAACCTACCCAGTGGTAGCTTGAAGCCATTCCCTCTTGTTCTCTCACAGGTCGTTAGTGATAGGAAACCAGCACCAGCCTCTCTACAGCCTCCTTTCAGGTAGCTATAGAGAGCCAGGAGGTCTCCCCTCAGCCTCCTCTTTTTCAAACTGACCATCCCCAACTCCCTTAGTCTCTCCTCATTATATTTCTTCTCCAGGCCCTTCCTCGTCTTTGTTGCCCTCCTCAGCACTGGCTCCAGCACCTCGACATCCCTCTTGTATTGCAGTGGCTTAAACTGAATGCAGCACTCAAGGTGTGGCCTCACAAGAGCCCAGTGCAAGGGGACAATCACCTCCCTGCTTCTGCTGGACACAGCATTTCTGATCCCAGCTAGGATGTCATTGACTTTCTGTGCCATCTAGACAAAGAAAGTTGATCGAAGTCCATTGAAGCTCATTTACTTTAAAATGCTGTTATAAAATAAAAGTCCTTCTGCATTTAACATTTGTCTAATGCCAAAAGCAAAACAGTAGTTGCATTTGCAGTCCTTTCCAGTGGCGGTTTCCCAAAGCCTGCAAAAAGAAGCTGTCCCCTGCTGTACAGACAAGAGTGTAGAAGGTGAAGAAGCAGTGGCAGAGGAGGAGAGGAAGAGTTTGTGTATCACATGCCACAGGAGAAAGGAGTTTTGAAGGCATGGGTTTCATCTTGTAGCCTTTTCCATTAAGTTCTCATGGTGAGCATCAGATTGTGCCAAGGCCCAAGGAGCCATGGTTAGTCTTGTGAGTTGTTTACAATCTGTCTGAGCTTGCTGCAGTGCATTGGAGGACAGCTTGCTTTTGGTGTGGCCCATGTATTTATCCAATTTTCTTGCGATACCTTCCACAATATCAATCTGCCCTGATGCCAGCAGATTGGCCCCCAGGGACTCTTCCTGTCTCTCAGACGTGTCATGTCTGATAGTAAATGGAGACAAGCCTGAAGCTCCATTACTTTCTAAGCCATTTGTGAGCACTGTGGACAGCATGATCAACTTAACAGCAGTCTGGAGTCTCAAAATAGTAGGTAGGATAAGATTAGAAAGTATAGAAGTTGCCCAAGGCTGTGTTCGTTCCCTTTCAGTCCAAGATGTGCCAGTTGTGCCATTCTCACTGTTCAAGCTCCTTTCCCCTGGATCATTAATCAAAATACAGGCATGTTCGTGTTTCATGGCATAGGCTCTGCATTCAAACATGGAGGCTCAGTGCAGTTTGCCCCCTTTTGCCAGAAATCTTTTGTGGGCAAAAGTATGTAAATGTCTATCAATATCTGAAGGCTGGGGGTTGGGAACAAAGGGACGGGGACAGCCACTGCTCCCTTGTGCCCTGGCATAGGACAACAGATGGAAACTGCAGCAGAGGAAGTTACAGCTCAACATGAGGAGGAACTTCTTGACTGTAAGAGTCCCAGAGTACTGGCGCAGGCTGCCCAGAGAGGTTGTGGAGTCTCCTTCTCTGGAGCCTTTCCAGCCCTGTCTGGATGTGTTCCTGTGCTAGATTCTCTGGTCATGATCTGGCAGAGAGGTTGGAGTGGAAGATCTCCAGAGGTCCCTTCCAACCCTTAACATCCTGTGATCATCCTATGTGTATTGTACACTGTTGGGTAGGCTGTGCTGGGGAGTTGTGCCCTCCTCGCTGGGCAGAAGGTTGCTTGTGTGTCCCATCTGGTCTTGTATTTAGTGATAAATGACTTCCAGTGCCAGATCGGAAGAGTCCCTGTACTATCTTCCATAGAAGCACTGAACTCTGCCAGGTCTCAGGCTATACTTACTGTTGTTGTTTTATAAAGAGTTACAGGTGCCAGGCTTCTGAGCTGCAGAGACGTTTGATGTTAGCCCACCATTTGTTAAGTGCAGTTTCTCAAGGGGTCAGATGACAGCATGATTTCAGGGGAAGGCAGGAAAACCCTCAAATAGAACCAGTTTCTTTCAAATTATACCTCTTGATGTGGGAGGACATTCTTCCCAAAGCAGCTGAGCTGAGGAATATTTTTGATATGTCACTTTGTAATAAATTCTGCTCCACTTTCCTACTAAATGTCTCTTTTGATTGTGTTTTTCTCTCTTCTGCAGCTTTTAAAAGGCTAAATCTGCAGGTTTTTTTGTAGGGGACATTTAAGTGCCCTGTCCACCAGTTTAAATCAGTTCTTCATAAAACCCGTTACTAGTATCCATCCTCCTTGCTAAACCTGAGGTGGTGTGGTCAGGTCATGGAACAGGAATTATGACTTTGCTTTGCGTTCATTGCCAAGATGCCTAATTAAAAGTCAGTGACTTAAAGATATTATTGGAGAGCTTTACATTCAGGAAAGTAGATGGATTTTAGCTAGTGACAGAAATAAACACAAACCAGTCTCAACACTGCACTTGGTGCCATGGTCTAGCCTTGAGCTCTCTGGTAATGGGTTGGACTTGATGATCTATGAGGTCTCTTCCAATCTTGGTGGTACTGTGATACTGTGATAATGGCTTTGAGCACTGTCCTTGTTCATCCTGCTCTCACTGTGA
This sequence comes from Tricholaema leucomelas, assembly GCA_013400475.1. Taxonomy (NCBI): domain Eukaryota; kingdom Metazoa; phylum Chordata; class Aves; order Piciformes; family Lybiidae; genus Tricholaema lacrymosa; species Tricholaema leucomelas. The sequence goes on from WAAF01019480.1 coordinate 362,050, forward strand.
GATTGCCCACTGCTCAAGTGGGAAGTCCTGGATGCAGCAGTTTTGGGACAAGGATCAAATTGATAAGATGCTCATGTAACAATGTAGGGACAGTCCTGGGAATGAAGAGGTTGTGACATGTTAAGAGGAGCTTGCACAGAAAGGTGAAAGTTACTGTATTGGAACACATCTGTCTCCAAGAAGTGGCATTGCACCCTGGTTTGTGCTGTATCTTGTGCCCATCAGAGTAACTTAGTCTTTGCAAGAAAACAGTACCTAAATGTGTTGATGTCACTTTAGTCTTTTGGGGAAGTTATGAGCACTTACTGCCTTGACAGGTGGTTTATGTTTTAGCAATATGCCCTGTAAACAGGCTTTGTAAGCTCATTCCCAGTGTTCTGGGATTGCTTCTATCACCTGTGGCATGGGTGTGGGAGGTATTTATGGGTTATGGTTAGAAGGTGTGTCCCAACAAGCATGCTCAGTGACTGGCACTAGCGAGCATATCTGTTTGCAGAGTTTCTCCTTAGCCTCAAGCAGTAGCTGCTGGTGATTTTTAGTTCTGAGATGCTCAGTTTGCTCCTCAGTGGGGATTACGTGGGGGTATTGCCCAACTCGTGGCGCCTCATTCAGCTGATTAGTTTTGCTGGCTAATCTCTGTGTGTGCCTCGTGGAGGAGTAAGGCCTTGAAGGGGTGATTCATAATGTCTCACCTAGGCTGCTGTGCTGAATTGTTTCTTGGAGCAATACTCTGTGCTAGCCACAGAGGGAGCCTAGGAAGGCTGGCTGACTGAAGTATCTAAAAGATATTTCCCAGCTACACCCTTCATCACCCTGCTCTCCTGGGGATTTCATTATAACAAAAAAAAACTAATTTGCAAAAGGAGTCTTTGAGGAGAAGCAGCTTTGTTGTAGCTTCTTCTGCATTCAGGTGTTGTAATGCTGATAACTGCAACTGCTAGATTTCTTTCTTTCAAGTTGTCTACTGATTGTATTGTTACTCTGATTTAGAAATCTTGGGGTATTCAAGTGGCAGAGCAAAATGTAAGCCCTCTTTAATGGAAAATTAGGTTTATGGACATACCACAGAGTGGACTGACTTGCTCTGAGAGCTTCCCACAGTCATGTAGCTGCTCTGTTTAAGAATTTAGGCTCAAGTATGCCAAATTCTGCAGCCGCCTTCTGATGAATGGGCAGTGTATTTAATCCACTTCAAAGTTGCTCCTTTCCAGGGTGAAGTCCCATGAAGGGTGAGTATGGATGGCATTACTTGTCTGTCACAGGTACTAACTTTGTGTTTGGATGTATTAAAATACACATTTGAGACTAAGATTCATAAGTGAGATAACCTTGGCAAGTGATTCTATTACTCTATACAACTAACAAAATTCCTGTGTCGCGCTCCTAGTGCCATTCACAAGTGTGGTCACTATTCACTGTATATATAGTTTTATATTCTGTGTGGTTTATATTTGTATTTTAATACACTGTAAGGCCTAATGCTTGATGTCAGTAAAAGCTCAGTAAAATATCCAGCTTGAAGATTTTTGACTTAAAAAAAAAAAAGTGTACTTTGTGAATTTACTTCGGAGTTCTTTTCTGCCAGCAGTTCACCTCACAGAATGTTTACTCTGTCTCCCACCTTGCAGTGCTGTATTGCTACTTTTTTTTTTATGACCCAGATGTTTGTGGTTTCCATCTGGGCAGTTTAAAGAAGCTGAATATATCATATTTTTTTAATTGCCTGTGTCAATCGAGCTTTTGCTCTCAGCAGAAAATGAAGTTGGCTTTATTTTGCCTAGTGCTTGACTTCCAACATGACCTTAATTTTCAGTAATGATTTTACTCTCTTTTCGTTTCTTCTGAAGTGACATGGCAAGCGAGTATTTTCATCGTTTTGTCCAGACTAGATGTTATACTAATTGACCTGCAAATATGTCAGTGATATGGACAGAGGAATTGAGTGCACCCTCAGCAAGTTTGCAGATGACACCAAGCTGTGTGGCACAGCTGACTTGCTGGAGGGCAGGGATGCCATCCAGAGGGACCTGGACAGGCTGGAGAGGTGGGCCCAGGCCAACCTCATGACGTTTAACAAGGCCAAGTG
>WAAF01019480.1:364330-419745 GCA_013400475.1 Tricholaema leucomelas
AGGACGAGGGGGAATGGGTTTAAGCTGGAGGAGGGGAGATTCCGCCTGAATGTTAGGAGGAAGTTCTTTACAGTGAGGGTGGTAAGACACTGGCACAGGTTGCCCAGGGAGGTTGTGGATGCTTCCTCCCTGGAGGCATTTAAGGCCAGGCTGGATGAGGCCTTGAGCAACCTGCTCTAGTGTGAGGTGTCCCTGCCTATGGCAGGGGGTTGGAGCTGGATGATCCTTGAGGTCCCTTCCAACCTAAACCATTCTATGATTCTGTGTGTGCTAGGAGTACCTTTCCTTATAGGAGTAACAGAAAACATGAAGATTTCTTTTTCTCTGAAGCATGAAGTACGTGTGCTTATGTGAAAACACTTAGCCACGCTACTTAAGTGAAAAAAGAGATCTGCAGTGAAAATGAGGATATGATTACAGGTGTCAGGGTTGTCATAGTTGGAGGCTATGAGCTACCCAGGACTGGACGACAGGAGTGACTTACTCCTTTTGGAGAGTAAGAATGAGGATACTGTGCACTGATTGGAAGTTTAAAGAGAGATTCTATTTACTAGTGGACATATGCAAAAGGCAATCAGGTAGAATGGATACATCCACAAGTTAAGCCAAGTATATTGGACTGAAACCATCTGGAATCCTCCACCTGTTCCACCCTCGACAGGCCTGAGAGTAGGCCGTAACTGTCCCCCACACTCATCTTAGACCTACAAGGCCTCAGTAGGCCACATGATGCAGCTCAAGAGTTCCCTGCCAGCTAGAAGCCATCCCTCCACCAACCATAAGATAAGAAAGGATGTGCATTCTTGCCTGTGTGAAGGGAGGAGAGAAGAAGGGAAAAAGAGAGTGATATCAGGCAGGAACTGGCATATAAGCTGTAATACTGGAAAACAGAACAGAATAACAATATTACACCATCCTGGGATGACCAGATCCATTCTCTGGGATGGGTCTTGGTCTCGGTAGTTTCCTTAGGGGAGCCTGTGACCTCTCAAACTACGACAAGTGTTTACAGAGCAAGTGGTAAAGATGAGTTAGCATAACACCTCTCTATCAGCAAAGACACAGAAGAGATGATAGTTTGTGCAGTGGCTCTAATAGACATCCTTCAGGGTCCCCATAGGGTAGCTGGTTGGAAGGCATGTCCTTAGGGTCACACAGATCATCTTCCAGTAACTTACCATTGCAGTCATAGTGTAACTTTTAAACAGAATTCTACCCAGCACACAGTGGACAGCTTCCTGTGCATATGTACCAGCAAGCAGATCTCATATTTAATAACACCAGTATGTGTATGTTCTCTCTTGATGCCATAAAAGCAGTCGAGGAGTGGGCTGTGAAATGCTGTTGCCTCAGGAGCTGGAGTACCTAGGGTTGGTTATCTGATATGCTGGCACTGAACGTTTTAAGGAAAATTAGTCTGATAGGGAAGTTTGTGTTCACAGTGGAGACAGAGGACTCCTGTAAAACTGTATTTGAATAAAGGCAGAATTCACGGGACAGATCCCAGTGGGGTCTCTCCAACTGCTGGAGGGCATGGCTTCCCTTTTATCCTCAGTTCCTAGATGCAAATTTCCCGCTCCCTTTCCCCATTGGCTGAGGTACTCAGGATTTGCAGTCTTCCACATAGGCCTACTGCATAGAATCATAGAATGGTTTAGGTTGGAAGGGACCTCAAGGATCATCCAGCTCCAGCCCCCTGCCATAGGCAGGGACACCTCCCACATAGAATCGTACCCCCTTGTTGTAGGTTGGGAATGATAGGATTAAAAAAATCCTCCAGGGGCTAGAGGAGTCCAGAGGTGGGCACAAGGAAAAGTGTAAAACAGTTATTTATTCCCATCATTCTGCTATCTCTCTATAAGCTGGCAGCATGGCTAGCACTTTCTCCTTTCCTCTCCCTTCTGCCTGCTGTGTCTGGCAGGAGCTACTTATTGGGGTAAACACATAAGGAGTGGTCCTGTTTGTGGCCCTCTGTTGGGGCCTATGAGTGGCAAAGGCTGTGGGGGGGAGAATTGGAGCACTAGAGATTGTAGATTAGTTTTGGATTGGGGAAGAATTTGGGGGGCTCACTATGTATCTTGTATATGCTCTGTAAGTTTTTTCTGTATCTTTCCTTTCAAATACAATTCTGCATTTCTCTCCAATTCAGTTGAAAAACCTCATTGAAAACCATGACACCCCTTTACATGTAACCTCCCGCATCGTACATCCTATGTTCATTTAAATTAGGTTCTTCACTTGTCTGGGTGGAGAAGTTAATATTTAGTAGTCTGTTGAGCCTGTGCTGTGTCCTAGAAGTTCAGGCTGTGTTTGATGCTTGTCCTCTTCAGACAGCCCCCACTAATTTATAGCAAGAGCCCATACAAGGCCTTTAGTAGAGGCCCTTTCTGATTTACATACAGCATAGATTAGTTGAACTGTCTGGGTTCTATCCTTGTTATTTCAACTCCACCATTCTTCATTTGTAAAGACACTACCTGCCTTAATCTTACCAGTGTGATTGCTGTGGTTGCTCCCCAAACAGTCATATTCTTCTTTTCACCCTGTATTTCTACTGCTGGTAGTAGGCCAGCATCGTTGCACAGCTCCTTTCATCCTTAGTGTACCTGAGCATCCTTTTGCCCTGTCATCCTGTGCCCAGCAAGTCACAGATTTAGCTGCTTTTCCTCATGACTTTCCTTTGCTTGTGCAGTGGTGGACAAACGCGGATCCGCTGCACAGTGCCCCTAGGTGAGTTGCCTGTAGGTGTCTTAGTTTAGAGTGGAACAGATGCTCTCCTACATTTTACAAAAGGAGTAAGAGCAAAATGCTTCACACACAGGGTTGGAGAGCTTAAATGGAAGGGCTATTCACCACTACATTCAACAGTACAGAAACATAAAAAATAGGCAAAATCCATAGCACATCTCTGCCATGCTTCTCTTAGGCCAAGGCTTCACACAAAAACCTGCCTCTAATTCAGACCAACACACCCAGGTCTTCATATGTCCCCCCTCCCCACCTCTGTCATGCCTTCTACCTTCAAAACCATCATAATACAGCATAAAATTCAGCTTGGCAACTCCAGGCCTCAATTAAGCTGCTCCAGGTCTACCTGGCAGCATTTGCTGAGGCAAACCAGGAGGAGATAAGAGCCTGCCCATCCTTCCCGGGAGGAGAGAGGGAGGGAGAAGGGAAAAATCTGACTTCTCAGCCAGTTTTATAGGGATGCAGAACTTACGGGAAGAAATACAAAAGATTACACTTTCCTGTATACCTCCTGGACACTCTCGCTCCTGGAGGTCTGTAACTTTGTGGTTTCTTAAAGGCACCACCCAGCCTCCAAGTACCACACCTGGCATTTCAAAGCTCCCTAATTTTTGTTTCTGGAATGCTATTTAGCATGGTGATAAGTTGTCTCACATTCTCTTATGTTCACCACACAATAACATCCTAAGCTGCTGTTACATCATCAGATATTTTTCCAGGCTAAGCAGTGACTCCCTGAGTTAATTGCAAGACAAGTTTCTGTGTGTATCTTTATCTCTGACTGCTGTGTGAGCAGTGTGTGTCATTGCATTCGAGGAATCTGTAGCGGTCTATAGACGATACTGCAGAATTCAACAAATGAGCAAAACGTAGCTTTGGTTCTTTTCCATTACTTTGTCCTCCTCATTTCTGTTTGCACAGGAGCGTGGTCTGCTGCAGCTTCAAGAGGGAGCATCATCATACAGCTTTAGGTCGGTGCTGTGTACCATGCTGTTGCTTTGCTATCATACTTTCATGACCTTTGTGTTAGGTAAGATGATTTATAATAACTCTTGGATTTGAGTAGTTCTTGTGGGACACAGAGGGGGAGAAAGATGATTCCATCACCTATCTGCTGTTGAATTATTTGTTAATGACGGGATTAAATATGACTCACGTGTGGGTAGTTTTACAATAATGGTCACAGGTGAAGAGAGTATCTTAACCTTCAAGGTGTAAGGAAGGAAACCGTGGGGTTCGAAAATGAAGCTGTGAGAACTCAATCTGGCTTCAGTAGCCTGGTGCATTATTTGGGAGGTTGAGATAATGGCCGAAGGTTTCAGTGTTACACGGTGTCTCTGACGTTTTGGGAGGTGGTAATTTGCCACTGAGACACCTCCCTCTGTTCTTCAGCTGAAACATTCTGCAGCCTGCACACAAGTGTGGGCACAGTTCTGCTGGCAGGCACAGGACAGCACCAACCTGTGTTTAGCCTTCCTTATCAGAGAGGGAACTGAGGTAGTGGCCAAATGAGGATGGCTAATTAGTACCTTGCATTCCTGTGCTGTGTTGCTTTGCATTTCTTTTCCTGTTGTTCTTATCACTTGGATTTTTATACACTCTAGGGACAGGGAAAGGAAATGTTGAAGAGGCAGAGAAACTGCTTAAGCCTTACTTGGCTCGATACCCAAAGGTAAAAAAGAATTATCATTTGATATGACTGTTTAATGTTTTCTTGCCAGATAACAAAGATCTAGACTATATATGGTCAGCTTGAAAACTGTTACGGAATATTTGTATTCTTGTTATTATTTATTACAGGGAGCCATATTCCTGTTTTTTGCAGGCAGGATAGAGACACTAAAGGGTAATATTGATGAGGTAAGTAATCCTTTTGTTCTGGGGAAAGTAAGTTTCAAAAGATTCAGAAAAAACTCCTAGAAGAATAATGTTTCATTTCTGGCTAATGCTTGGTGTGGTTTTGGCCTATGTGTAATTTATAGTTTGTGGATTACAAGTGGGAATTTTGAAACCTATTTTGACTAACTTGTTTGACCAGCTAGTTTTGCTGCCCTTCCTAATTTCTGGTGGTAATCTAGTCCACCAGTATTAATGACAATTTTCTCGTTGTCTTTCCTATCTTGTAGGATAGAATATTCTTGTTAACATCTGGTGGGAATCTTTTACCATCAGTCTAAGTGGAGTCATACAAGACTTGAAAGAAGTAGGGAGATGAATAACGCAGGTCCAGAATATACTGAGACAGAGTATCTACTGGTGTGCACTGCAGTAGGTCCCCTGAAACGGCTTCTTCAGAGCTGCAACAATAATGTCAGATGAGCACCTGTCCTCTGATTTTAGTTTTCTAATTTCCCTAGACACACAAATTTATTCTTGCCATGCTTAGAACTTAATGTAACTTCCAAGAAGGGAGCGCTCCATAGCAGGGGGGAACTTGCTAACAGCAGGATGACTGTGGAGCCAAGAATATCTCATGTGAAGCCAACAGACATGATTTCTGAGGAATACTGAGCTATTAATGATTTGCAGGAGCCATGCTGGCAGATCCTGAGTCCCAGTGTCTATTACAACACTGGTGTTTGTCCATTTACACATATAACTAAGGCAGCATTTGGAAATCTCTGTGTTCAGGCAGTTAATAGGTATGAAGAATGTTGTGAGGCTCAGCAATACTGGAAGCAGTTTCACCACATGTGTTACTGGGAGCTCATGTGGTGCTTCACCTACAAGCGTCAGTGGAAGATGGCTTTCTTCTATGCAGATCTGCTAAGCAAGGAAAACACCTGGTCAAAGGTAAGTTAAGCAGATCAGAAGGGCAGAACACCCTGTAGTGTCTCTGAACTGTCAGTCCTGTGGGGTTGACTTTTTGGTAGCTTTGAAGAATTGTAAACCAAAACTAGTCTGCTGTGGCTTTTATATAGCACTGTAAATTGCAGATATTCAAATCTGAGCAGATTGTGGGCAAACAAACCTTTGGGCCTGACTTGTTGATGAACAGCTCCTTAGAGCTCTATACTGACTGGTTGTGTCATTGACAAATGGCATTAAATGGCCAACTTGCCACTTACTACATTATGCATATGAGCTCTTTGGTAATGACTGAGGTCAGCTGTGGTGGTGACTCTAGGATAATAATAACAATTAGAAGAGTCGCCTCACCCTGTGCCTCTGAAGGAGTGAGGTCTTCCATCCAGAGCCCTGGTAACTTTCCACCCTTGTCTTCCTCTGAGCCCTAAGGAAATTTGTCAAAAGGGGTTAAGTTTGGGGGTGGGCAGGGCAGGAGGTGTGTGGTTGATAGGTTTATTTCTTGCTGATATGATCAGTTTGTATGTATGTGAAGAGTCTCTCTCCCTGGTTTCCTACTGTACATTGTACTGACCAAGTGGAGCCAAACCCCTCCAAGCATCCATGTAAGAGCAGCTCTCTCAGTGCTCTCCCTTGGCTGAGATCTGCAGTACAAACCCCCGGTGGCCCTGGCCATCTCAGCTCTGAGTTCAGCCACCTGCATGAATCCAAGCAGCTCCCACAGAGCTCCCAAGCCAGGGTGCACTGCCTGGCTAAAAGCTTGAATACCCTGAAATGCTGTGAGCTGCTCTTAATGTGTCCTTTTAAACTGTAATAGAGTTTTACACTGTGTTGCAGGGGGCTTAGAGAAACAAGAGAATGTGCTTCCTTTTAATATTTGCTCTGCAGCACAAGGTGGAGGTTTCAAGCTAGTAACTACATGAGCTAAAGGAAGGGTGATCATGTGTATGCACTGTTAGATTCCAGTGTAAATAAATAATCAGAGCTTAAAAGAGTCCAGAGAAGTCCAGTTACTTATGGTTACTGTAGGCTCCTTAAGGTATCATTCAAGAACTCGCCAACTGTTTCTCTCTACTGTTGGAAAAGTTGTAAGTGTTGCTTTCCTTGGTTGCTCAGGAATCTCTGTGGAATCAGTACTTCCCATAAACTGAAACCATGAAACACTTCCAAAACCTTCTAGAACCTAACGTTTCAGATATGCCACCAAGTTGTGAGTGCACAGACAGACTGTATAGTAATACATTTTTTTTTTCTGTGAGCATCACCTTTTTGTAAGTTTTCCAACATGTATTGTTGAAACCTTACACAAATGGAGAATTTATGTCCAAATTCCCAGAACAAATGTTAAGATGATGCAAAATAAACCAAGACACACATGATAAAAGTGTGTATGCTTCACTCTCTGAAATACTTGGTTTGTGCTCAAAATGCCCTAAGATCATAGAATGTCAGGGGCTGGAAGGGACCTCTAAAGCTCATCCGGTCCAACCCCCCTGCCACAGCAGGATCACCTAGACCAGATCACACAGGAACATATCCAGGCAGGTTTTGAGTATCTCCAGAGAGGGAGATCGAACAACCCTCTTAGGCAGCCTGTTCCAGGGCTTTGTGACCCTCACAGTAAAAAACTTCCTCCTCATGTTTACATAAAACTTCCTGTGCCTCAGCTTCCACTCATTGCCCCTTGTCCTGTCATTGGGCATCTTCTGTTTGTGATCAAAAGCAGCAGCTTCTTCCTCTTTGCTGTTTTTGTGCTTTATCTTGCTACTGGGGATGCTGTAAATTCATTTTTTTCTGTATAGCTGTTCTTGGTTGTATTTTCAGGCTACTTATATTTACATGAAAGCTGCTTACCTCAGCATGTTTGGACCAGAAGACTGCAGTCCTTTTGGTGACAGCGAAGTCGAATTATTCAGGTAGACTCTCAGTTTACAGTTTCTTGTCACAGTGCTGGAGGAAGAGAGTCTGGGGCAAGAGATCCATTGTGCAGTTTGGGAGATCTGAGCAAAGGGCATGGGATTGTGAGAAAATGCAGAACGAAACAGTCCCTTACACTGAAGTGGACCCTAGGTTCAGACAGCAGATTCCTCTAGGGCTGGAAAGACTTCGAGGGCAGCATGTTAGGTCTGTCAGCCATACAGTGGCTGCTGCTGTTGCGTGTAATGCTCACGTTCTTTTTCAGTTATTTCCTTTAATCAAAATGGCATGTAAGGTGTAAAAGTCTTCAGTGGATTATGCTACAAGAAATGAAATAGTTAAATATATGAGTGAATATATGCATTATTAACACCAAGAGTTAACCCACTTGTAACATTCAAACTCAAAAATGCTTAAATCTTGCTGGGGCAAAGAAAAGTGGTTATTGATTTTCACAATTTTCCTATGAAATTTCAATATCTCTTTTTTTAAGTGGTTACAATGCATTGATATTTTGGAGGTTTCCTTGTCTTACATAACCATTACAAGCAGATTTCACTGGATTTGGGATCCAGTATGAAGTGAATAGCTTTGATCTTTGAAAGACTGGGAGGAACACTGACAGAATTTAGCTTACCTCTTTCTTAGTCTTAGTGAGAGAGGTGTGCCTCTTTTGAGTCAAGTACATCATCTGATTTATTCTTTGGATGGGGAAGAGTCCCTCTTCCTTCTGCTTGATTGAAGAGGAAACCTAGAGAGATACTGTCCTGAGTAAAGACAGCTGTTGTGAATGTGTGTTGCTCAGCTTCCCCAGAGGTAGCAGCAGGCATCCTGGCCTGTATCATGAATAGTGTAACCAGTAGGACCAGGGAAGTTTTTCTGCCCCTCTACACAGCACTGGTTAGGCCACACCTTGAGTTCTGTGTCCAGTCTCAATTGTCCCTCAATTTAAGAGGGGTCCAGTGACAGAACAAGAGGACACAGCCTCAAATGGTGCCAGGGCAGGTTCAGGCTGGAAGTTAGGAAGAAGTTCTTCATATCGAGAGTGATTGGTATTGGAATGGGCTGCCCAGTGACGTGGTGGAATCACCATCCCTGGAGGAGTTTGAAAGGAGGCTGGATGAGGCACTTAGTGCCATGGTTTAGTTAACTAGAAGGGTTAGGTGACAGGCTGGACTTGATGATCTCAGAGGTCTTTTCCAACCTGGTTAATTCTGCGATTCCATGTTTTTTTTTAGTGCTCTCTTAAATTTGAATATGTTTGTTGTTGTTTTTTTTGTTTTGTTTTTTATTTGTTTTTTTCCCCAGAGGTTTACAGAGGAAAAAATCCTTAAATATTCCTTTAAACTTTCAGGATTGTTCCCAGTTTGAAACTGAAGATTGCAGGGAAATCTCTTCCTACAGAAAAGTTTGCGATTCGGAAAGCTCGGCGGTATCTTTCTTCAAACCCCATTCCTTTGCCTGTTCCACCTCTGGTAAGTTAGAAAAATCTCCTCCTCCTCCTTATTAAGATGGTTTCAATTTATGGAAATAAACCCCAAGAGATTTAGAATAGTATCTTTCCATGTTTCTGAGGTAAAACCTCTGCAGGAGACTGGAATGTTCCCAAAGCAAAGCCAAATGAATGTGAGGAATGCTATAAGATGGGGGCATGCACCAGCCACAGGAGCTAAGCCAGCTGCTTGTGACACAGCGATGGGCTGCCTGTGGAACTCATTCCAGATGTAGACTAGCATGCTCCTAACAGCTCACCTTGGATTCTCTTTTGAGGAATTTTGCCCTAGGTCTTTTCTGGCGTGTATCATTTATTGAGACTCCTAAAAGAGGACTTTAAGATAAAAGTTGCTGGACAAGGAGGCAGAAATGCAAAGGGAACAATGCAAGATCTGGGGACCGCATGTAAGCATCTCTTCAACGTGCCCCTGAGTGTTTGCACTGCAGTGCTCTCCATAGCTCTCACAAGCATTGGGATGGAACAACAATTCCTTTAGCCACTCCAGAAAACTATTGCATACTGTTGATTCTATGGTCCTGTGGTGGCAGAGGCATTGTACTTGAAGATCTTCAGAGGTTCCTTCCAACCCCTAATATCCTGTGATTGTAAAATTTAATTATTTGTTTTCCCCCAGTCATGCTGGCCAGTGTGCTATAACCAGATGAGAACAGATGCATAAAGCAGCCATTGCCTTGTCCATGGTGCACTTAATCTGTCTGAAAAGAAAATGTTGAAGAATGTGAAAGAACTTTGAGCCCAAAGGCCTGCCAAGTGCAGTGGTGTCAGCATTTGCAGTGCTTTGAGCTATTGTGTTTGTAGAAACAGATGGATAACCATAGATGCTCTTTAAGAAAATGCCTGAAGAAAGGTGTTGGAGACACCAGAGCAGTCATTTCCCAGCCCAGCAGCTGGGCAGGTGACACCATGCTTCTTGAAGAAAAAAAGTTGTTACAGCACAGTCTGGGTCTTCACTGAGGGTCACTGGATCAGACAATTACAGAATTGACAGGGTTAGGAGGGACCTCAAGGATCATCCAGTTCCAACCCATGGGCAGGAACACCTCACTACATCGGGTTGCTCACAGCCACATCCAGCCTGGCCTTAAAAACACCCAGGGATGAGACTTCCACCACCTCCCTGGGCAACCTGTGCCATGTCTCACCACACTCATGGTGAAGAATGTCTTCCTAATGTCTAATATAAATCTGCCCTCCTCTAGCTTGGATCCACTTCCCCCAATCCCATCACTATCTGAAACACTAAAAAGTTGCTCTCCAGCTTTCCTGTAGGCTCCCTTTAGATACTGGAAGGCCACAGTAAGGTGTCCTCAGAGTCTTCTCTTCTCCAGACCAAACAACTCCAACTCTCTCAGCCTGTCATCGTAGCAGAGGTGCACGATCATCCTCGTGGCCCTTCTCTGGACATGCCTCAAGTCTGAAATGAGACAAATGCGCAGGGTACTTTGATGTACCTTGAAGGTTTCAGAGATCGTACAGCAGGAATGGCAGGCTCCTGGCGCTGGGCTAAGCTGTTCTGGTGGGGTTTTAGCTGAAGGGTTAAAACCTGTTGCTCTTGCAGTTGCGTACCTTAGGCAGCAGGTGTCGCTGCCGAGCAGGTAACAGCCCTCCGGGGCTGTGGACCTGGGGGCAGAATCCCAACTCTGAGACTTTCTTTCCTCTGCGAAGGGACTTGCTGAGGGAACTGTGTCCTCAAGCGAATCCTAGCTCGGACATACAGCCTAGAAGAAATGTCGTGTGAATCCTTCTGTTTCTCTCTGTACCACTCTGGTGAGACCCACCTGGAGCACTGTGCCCAGTTCTGGAGCCCCTATTACAGGAAACATCTGGAAGTGCTGGAATGTGTCCAGAGAAGGGCCACGAGGATGATCAGAGGGCTGGAGCTGCTCTCCTATGAGGACAGGCTGAGAGAGTTGGAATTGTTCAGTCTGGAGGAGAGAAGGCTCTGAGGACACCTTACTGTGGCCTTCCAGTATCTAAAGGGAGCCTACAGGAAAGCTGGAGAGCAACTTTGTAGTGTTTCAGGTAGTGATGGGACTGGGGGAAATGGATCCAAGCTAGAGGAGGGCAGATTTAGATTAGACATTAGGAAGACATTCTTCACCATGAGCGTGGTGAGGCATGGCACAGGTTGCCCAGGAAGGTGGTGGAAGCCTCATTCCTGGATGTTTTTAAGGCCAGGCTGGATGTGTCTGTGAGCAACCTGATCTTGTGTGAGGTGCCCATGGGCCATGACAGGGCATATGGAACTAGATGATCCTTGAGGTTGCTTCCAACCCTGACAATTCCATGTTTCTGTTTCAAAATCATTTAACTAATGTGCACTGGCTGCAGTAAGTTCAGCACTTGTTTTCCAGATGGTGAAAGCAGCAGTGAGGGGTGAGCATACTGTTCCAGCTGTATGAGTGAGACACCTTTTTTTGTTGTGGTTTCAAAACTCAGTTATTCTGCACAGAACTCTTATCAAAAAGCTTTAAATTGTCAAATGCAAACTAGGTCAAAGGAGCAAAGAAGAAATAACTTGTCATGAGGACCCATTGTAAGTGTATATATAGTACTTCCATCTTTATGGTTGCTAGTGGTAATGGGCACATTTGATCTGGAGCTAAACTCTAAGAGAGAACTTCAGTGACAAACAGGAATTAAACCAATAGGTTTTAGTAAAGTTTTCTCTTAAGAACAGTTGAATAAGAAAAGTAACTTTCTGTAGGAACATCAGACTTGAGGAATTTAAGGGATTTATAGTTTGGCTCTAAAATTGTCTTGGTTGTTTTGAAGCCTGACTTAAAGGTTGAGGAGGTTGGTTTTTAGTTTGGTTTGCTGTCCTGAGATTTGGGTGTTTTGGTTTGTTTTTTTCTGTGGAAGCAGTTGTTACTGCTTTGGCTAGAACAGAACTGACAACCAAGGCTCTTTAACTGAGGGACAGTTAGCCATATGCCATGGATGTTTTCAGTCTGCTTAGTTAGTTGGTATTTGCCTTCATCAGTAAGCGAGATTGTGTTTGTGTTCTGCTGAAGCAGTCCTTGCATTGTGTGCAGTCAGTGGCTCTTTAGTTGTCTTCCAGGGCTAATTTGTTCTGAAAACCAACGTGACAAGTTTTCAATTGCAATGAAAATATGTTTTGACAAACTGACTGCTTGTTTAAGGAATCTGTAACTTTTTCACCATACAGAGATACACTGAAGCTTTTGATAACTGCATTTATCTGGTCCCGTAATTAATGATGCTGTCATTTCTCTCCCATCCTAGGAAATGATGTATATCTGGAATGGCTATGCTGTAATTGGAAAATGTCCCAAGTTAACAGAAGGCATGTTAGAGACTTTAAATGAAGCAGAAGAAACATTGGCAAAAAGTTCAGGTAATCAGTGATTCGCTTCTGGGCCAGAACAATCCTCACTATTAATACAGGCTAGGGGAGAAGGTGATAGAAAGCAGCCATGTGGAAAAATGACTTGGGGGTGCTTATGGGTGAGAAGCTGGACATGAGCCAGCAATGTGTACTTGCAGCCCAGAAGGCCAATGGCAGCTGGGCTGGATTAAAAGCAGCATGGCCAGCATATTGAAAAAGGGGATTATGCCACTTTGCTCCAGTGAGACCTCACCTGGAGTACTGCATCCGGCGCTGGAGCCCTCAACACTAGAAGGACATCGACCTGATGGAGCAGGTTCAGAAGATGGCCTTAAAATTGATCAGGGGATTGGAACACCTCTGCTCTGGAGCCGAGGGAGCTGGGGTTGTTCAGCCTGAAGAAGAGGCTCTGGGGACACCTAAGAGCAGCCTGCCAGTACCTGAAAAGAACTACAGGGAGACTGCAGTGAGACTGTTTTCAGAGGCCTGCAGTGACAAGGACAATGGCTTCAAACTAGAGAAGAGCAGATTTAGATTGGATCTTAGGAACAAGTTCTGCACTATGGGGATGGTGGACCATTGGAACAGTTTGCCTGGGGAGGTGGTTAGGGCCCCATCCCTGCATTTATTAAAGGTCAGGCTCAACAGGGCTCTGGGCAGCCTGAATCTAGGAAAGGGTGCCTCTGCTTACTGAAGAGGAGGTTGGACTAGGTGACCTTTAGAGGTCACTTTCAGCCCAAACTATTCTATGATGTAAAAGAAATCTGCTCATGGAGTTAACATTTTAAAATGCAATTATATGCAGATCAGTTTTGCAGTTAGGATAGGTCCCTAAGTATTTGCATATGCAGTCCAGGACTGTTGGTAGGGTAAGTAAAGAAAAGTGAATATGGTTTTGAGCCAGATGTCCAGAAGAAACAGCTGATCTCTTGTTTTAAAATCATTATGAAGTAACTCTTCTGTGGCCCTGAATCATCTCACTGTGTACATACTTAGTGTGTTAACCTTTGCCCTCTTCCTTGTTCATTCCAATTTAGTTTGCTCCATAGTTTTTGGGCATGTTCCCTGGGCTTTGCTTTGGTGACATATGTATGTGGCAGCCTCTGTGGGACTTAGCAATAGAAGTGACTCTAGTGCCAGGAGGCTTGCAATCGCAGAGTCCAAAGGGAAGCGGCTCTTAATTGGAAGATGAGGGAATGTGAGGTGCAAGGACCAAAGTTTGAAATATTTTTATGTAGGCAGACAAAGATGGAGAGTTTATAATTAACTCATGGATATGAATAGATCAGTAGACTCAGTGTTTCCAAAGTGGACACCTTAAATTAGTATTTAGGTGTCAAAACAATAAGATTGTGGAATAGCTTTTCAAGGACAGTAGGGAGAGAGAGAACAGCCCAGCAATTTTTAGACCACGTTTGATGCTTTGATGAAAAGCTTGGTCCTTGTTTGTCTCTGCATTGAATGAACTAAATGGAACAGTTAGTTCCTTCTCTCCTGTGTTCCAGGAAACCTGTTTTGCTTGCACCTACCTGTGTAAAAGTTTTATCTACAGATAGGAAAGCCTCTGCTGCTCTGGAGTTTGTTAAACTGTGCCGTTTACTTCACCTTGCAGCTACAGAATTGCTGGCTGACGACCAGTGTGTGATAAAACTGTTGAAGGGCTTATGTCTCAAGCATTTGGGCAAGATCTCAGAAGCAGAAGACCATTTCAGTTACATCTGTTTACAGTAAGTCTTGATACCTGGTGTGTAGGAGAGCTCTTGAATTTCTGAGTAGCTGTTCATTTCAAGTAAGAAGAGCTGCAACCATGGTATGAATAGAAGGGAGGGGACTGCAGCATCTGTAGTATTTATTTAAGTTGCTTTGATATCAAGGAATTGCAGCTGTAATTGGCAGTGTTGTTAACCCGTATATGGAAGAAGAATTGCAAATACGAACTTTTTGCCAGTGTATTTTCTTTTAAGGGACTGTAGGTGCATAAAGTTTTTGAGACACCACTTCCTTCTTTGTACTAATTGTGAGGAAGCTGTACTTGCAGTCTGCAGAGACAGGTGGCAATATGATTATACTCAAAACTTCTGTACATCCTGCAGCAAATGGCATCTCTTTTTGTCAGGTCATGTGGATAGAACTCATAATATTCCATCTTTTCTAATACTTCCTTGATAGTAAAGGCAATGTTTTGTAATCCTGAAAAATAAGAGGAGGTGTAGGATGGTTGTGCAAAATGCACAGTTACAAGCTGGAAGGTAGCTGTGGATAGAGAGCATGGCAAGTGTTGTAATAGAGATTGATGACTCTTCTGATCCTAGCTAATTTCCTATTCATTTGTGTTTGGAGCTGTTAAATGAGAGGAAAATGTCATTTCAAGATCTTGAGGCTATTTCTTTTCCATTGCAGTGAGAAGAAGATAAAATATGATCATTATCTAATTCCAAATGCCATGCTGGAGTTGGCAGTACTATATCTAGACCATGACAGAAAAGAAGAAGCAATAAAACTGCTGGAGAGAGCAAAGTAAGTGAGTGAAAAGCCCTGTGCTGATGTCTGCTGGGTCAGTCTGGTGTCTCAGTGATTGGCAGGAAGCAATTTCATTCATGTTATGGAAACTCATGGCATTTTTTCAGCGTAAGCACATGTGCCCTGGTTTCTCTTTGGACTTCACCAGTGGCAGGCGTGATGTGATTGTTCAGTCTTTCTGCCTTACACATCCATTCTGCTGAGAGGGGAAACAAATAAGATGCTACTGGGAATGTCAGAGGCTTCCATGATAAATAATCTGTGTGTGTCAAAATGTCATAATCTTTCTAGTTTATTTACTTATAGTCATAACAGATGCATTGAATGAAGCCCCAGCCCTTGTGTTACAGCTAAAATGGCTCAGGTTTATGTCTAGCAGTGCTCTTTGTCAAAGCAGGATTTTTGCCTCTCTCTGAGCCTTTACTTCTCCAATGACTCAAAATTTCTTGAGGAGAGGGAATCCAAGCCCAACTTCAGCCATCCTGCAGCAGGTTAGATCCTGATTAAGTGCAGGTGTTTACATCTTTCCAAGTGTGGAGTTGTGCTAGTCACTGCCGCAGGTGTGAGTAGCTGCAAAACTGATGTCTGGCCCCAAGCTTCGAAGAGGTCAGAGTTCTCCTGTTGAGCTTTTGTCCCAGTCAGTCCACTATGCAAGGCAGGGTGGTAAATCAGCCTAACAGAGATTGTGCCAAAAGCCTGTCAGCACAAAAACTGAAAGAATGCAATTCTTCATCCTCTATGCTTGTGGCCCTGATTCTCTGTAGGCTCATGGAAGATGTTAAGAGCTGCAAAAAATTGCTTTAGCAAAACACCATGGAAAGTATTTCACTTGCTTTCACATTCCTCAAGGCACACCTCTCCTCCTGTCCTCATTCCCTTTGTTCAAATCTCTCTTAAGGAAAGATCTAGAAGTGAATGGTTCAGAACTTCCCCTTCCAGCTGGTACTTCTCTTCTGCCTCTTACTGCTCAGCCATGGTACCTTTTCCCTGATGGCTCCATGTGGCCCAGACAAGGGAAGATGTTTGGCTTAAAGAGCACCAGCAGACAGCAACTCTTAAAACTTTGTTGTTACCCAGTGTATGAAAAGCTAAAATTCAGACTTTGCTACTCAAGGAAACTGTAATAGTACATACACAAAAGAACCCCAACACCACAGCTTTCCCCTGGTTTCAGTCAGAACAAAACCAAACTTGAAGTCCACACACTTCCACTTGTATGTATCTCATCAATTAAGCTCCCAGCTGAAAGACTGCCGGTCTGTGCAGCCACCAGAGGGAGGAAGCCCTGTCCCTGCCAGGGTCAGCACTGCAGAATTCTGTTTGCCTTTGGCAGGAGCACAGAGGAGAGCTTGGCTTGTGCATGATGCCTGATTTGCTTGACCTAAATCCACAGAGTGCTGCTGGCTTGAATGTTGCAGCTCTGGGAGAAAGAGTGGAATGAGATGATAAACAGTTCTGGCTTGGTCATACATTTCTGTTGATGTAACTGTGAGCTGTGAGCAAGGATGCCAGCTTCCTGATGAGAAGTGCCATACCTGGGTGGCAAAATCGACTTCATCTCAAGAAAGCTCTCCGTCAACTCAGCATGCAGCAGAACCTGATCACCTCCTTTCCTCAGCCAGCCTCTTTGGTGTTGCATACATAAAATTAGGAGCTGGTGTAGGATGGATGTGGAGTTCCTTGTTTGCACAAAGAAACTGCTTCTGCTATAGTGACAGATGCCACACTTCTACACTCAGTATGAATTCTGAAGTGAAATGCTTTTAAGGTGCACAGACTGTTCAGTACTTGATGCTGTGTTTCTGTAAAATGAGAAAATAGATTCTAAAAGAAAATCAGCATGGTCTAACCCTATTTGGTATCTGGCTTCTGTATCCATCCTGCAGGAGGTGGCATGTTAATTCCTGTTAAGTAGGACCTGCACTTTCTGGGTGTTGCTGGGGACAGATTTTGTTTTTTACATAAGCTTTCCCATGAAGACACACATTATTTTCGTGTTTCTGTAACTCAGTAGAACATGACACAGCTATTACAGGCAGGTGACACTGCTGAGTCAACCACTAGAAGTTCGTGGGGAAATTGCTGCCAGCTTTTCCCTGGGCTGCTGAATTGCTCCTCAAAAGCTGATCTGGAGTTTTGTGTATGCCCAACTTTCTAAGCTTCTAGGGTGGAAAATTGTCTGGCCTCGTTTCCTACACACAGTGCATATCCTTGACAACCACAGGATGGAGATGAGGTGTTCCCCTCTTCACAGTCTCCCCTTCTCTCTCTCTTCCCTTCTCACTTCCCCTCTCTGCCATGAAATGTGTCTGCTGAATTCATCCTTTTTTAAATGTTTAAAAAAAAAAAAAAACCAAACCCCACTGAAAATATTTCGTTTAGATTTATCAGTTCTACTTTGAGAGGGAGGAGAAAAAAGTTACATTTCTGAATGTAAAGTAAGTGGCTTTTATAGATATTTAATATGGAGTCAATATTTTGATTGAGTGGAACAGATTTCATTTCGTATGAAGCTGCATTTTTCTGGTAATTGTCAGACAGTGGAGCTCCAAAGTAAGCACAAAGAGCTGTGTTGTCTGGCTAGGAACACATGCCTGGTATTTTAGAGGAGGCAACAAAGCAGCTCATGAAGAAAGGCCTTTTTTTTTTGCTGTTTAGCTTAGAACAATAACATAAAGATAACTCAGACGTGTTCTTAAAATGTGTATTTATCAGACTGGATCTGCTTTTGTTTTAGACAAAACTACAAGAATTACTCCATGGAAACAAGGACACATTTCAGAATCCAAGCTGCCCTGCACCAAGCCAAATCTGCCCCAGAAAATGGAATGCACTCTGGAGCCTCAGCGGTGTCGTAACTCTCTCTTCTTTGGGTGTTGCACACTTTGGTGCAGAAAATCACTGACACTTTAGAACGGTTTTTATTCCTTCTCTTTTGAGTCAGTGAGAAACCAAATCAGTTAAAGTTTTTAAGGTGGTGCATAAGACATGATTCTAGTGTAGTAACATGGCAAACCTCCCTCCTGCCTCCAGACAAACTATAATCTTGAGAACATTGTTTTGCCAGCAGTGGCTTTTTGAATGCTTTACATCTGTGTAACTCCTTTTTCAGTGGTGTCTGCCTTCTCCTTGTGTTCACTGGATTTACTAATCAAGCTACAACATAAAGGGGAACAACTGAAAGCAGCTGAACAACAAAACTCAAAAGATTCCCAGATTTAGTCTTGGTTAGCTATAAATGTTTGTTGGAATTCATCCTGCTAGCACCTGAGAAGGAAGCATCACTTCTTCCAAGTACCTGCTTAGTTGGGCCATTGGGAGGAAATCTCTCTGCACAAGAAACACAGCAGGGAAGAGCTCAGAGTCTTGGGCATTCCTAATTGTGTGCAGAAAGTTTCCTTTTTTTTTTTCCCAACAGTCAAATTTTTGCTTCTGTAAGAAACTTTGAGGTGAAAACAATGGTCTCCCTTGTGCAAGTATCTTCAGTTTCTCTTTAGTTTTGTTTTCATGTCCAGTCTGCAGCTTGTATTGGCTGAGTGATTTACTAAGGATTTGGGCAGGGGGGGAAGGTGGTGGAAGTACAAAACTGCATCACTGCTGCTTTCACGAGTTTAAAAATGGGAGGCCCTTAGCAAACATTTTTTTTTCATCAGAATGAACATGATCTGAGATGTATATCAGATTTTGAGCACAAGTCACTCAAAACAGTGATGCTGCACTGCTGCACAACAGTACAGGAGGTACTGTGACAGTTGATTCTTTCTTAAAGTGATTATTCTTAGGTTTGCCTAACTTGAGTTGTCCAGGTTTAAGGAGACTCTGTGGCAGTGTTTCCTGTGTTAGGAAGCTGGGGTTGGAGCAAGCTCCTGTGGCACAAGTTTTCATAAGAGAAGCCCTTTATCTT
The DNA here is from genome assembly GCA_013400475.1 of Tricholaema leucomelas. Lineage (NCBI taxonomy): Eukaryota > Metazoa > Chordata > Aves > Piciformes > Lybiidae > Tricholaema lacrymosa > Tricholaema leucomelas. The sequence continues at coordinate 383,090 of WAAF01019480.1, forward strand.
TTAGGTCTGTATTGATGATGAGGGAAGAGTTTCTATGTGAAAGGGCTTTCAGCGTAGAGCCACTGCTTTCCAGTGCCGTCTGCCACAAGACAGCTGCTTCTCTGCAGAGCTGGTGGTCAGACATATTTGACTCCTACTTGCTGTTCTCCAGCCTAGCTCCAGGTTTGTGTGCCTGCTGGTTTTTGAGGCACACTTCTACCTCCCTTTTGAAAGAGCTTCTTCCCTGGGATCCATTCCAGTACCTGGAGATGGGAGGTCTTCTGGCAGCCCTTTTTCTCCAATGGAGATGTTCTTCAGGAAGACTGCTATCTGTGTACCTCACAGTGAATATTCTTTCTAAAGCGATTGTTCCCAACAGAAGGGAAGAGTGATGGTTCATAGCTCTGCCTTTTACCTCCTTTAAGGAAATGGCACTGTTGTATAATTGCAAATTAATATGCAAGGAGACAGAACCGCCTGTTCCTCAACACAGAGAACTTGCATTGTCTTAAAAATAGACACCCTTTCTAAAAGTCTTCCCAAGTTGGAAGCACAGATGAAAAATGCTTTTTTATTTTTTTTCCAGGTGGCTTTCTCAAATAAATTCAGTTCAGATAAAATTAAGTATAAACAGTTACACTTACTTACACATTGCACATCAAAGCTCAAGTGTAAAAATCCAGTCATTCTTTGTACAGAATAAAAAAAGATTCTTGTTCTACTTCATGCATATGATGCCTCTTCCTCCAGTTGTGTCGTTTTCAAGTGTTTTGGCATCTTAGCATCTTTTAAGCAAGTGATGCCATGGAAGTTGGCATAAATTGTGCTTTGCAGAAGGTGAACAATCCTTCTGACTATCAATTCATGTCTTGAGGCCACTGAAAAGCTCTTTGAAATTTCACCCCTGCCTCCAGTGTTGCCTCAGGTGCAGTGCACAGAGGACACGCTGTGCAGCAGGCAGTCCACTTCCACCAGTCTTTGCAGCAGTGGAGATCCTCACATTCTCATAGTCAGCCTGAACACCATTTACATCATGGGCCTGATCTCCAGCTTCAGACGAGAACTTTGTTATTAGCTGTGATCAAGTAGCTTTCACTGTCACTTTGCAGCTCCCAAGTAATAGGAAATGCCTTCCTGACTCAACAACAGAGATTTATGGACTAATCTGGTGAGCTCACTGAAAGAGGGTAACACTTACTTGCTAAAGGAGGAAGAGAAAACATGGAATGTTGTCATGCTGCTCTTTTCAGTGTGTTAGATACTGAATTGCCCACCATGGTTCTTCATCAACCATATTTCATTTTGATGATCTTCATGGCAGGGATCGAAAACTCTGAGGTGTCAGTCTGGTGTGGGAGGTCTGTACTTAGGTTGTTTTCCCATTGCTTCTCCTGCAGTCTGCCTGAATCAGCTTTCCAGCATGGTAAATTACTTCATTCATCTGAAGTCCCAAACACAGTGAGTTAGGAAGAGCACAACTGGTGTGAATTCTCAGACAGCCTCAGTGTTCCTTACATTCACCTACCAGAAACCAGCAGACAGCCTAATGGAATCACAAATCAAGGATTTTCAACGTGGCCTTTGCAGAGGGAGCACTTCTGCTTTCATATATTGACTTGTCTGACTGATGCTAGAGAAACCTACTATGTCTCCTAGGCTTTAGCCAGCGATGGCTGCTATCAGGTCTTCTCAGTCCTCAGCAATTCTTGCCCAAAGGCAAGCTACTAAAGCATTAGTGGAAAGTAGTTTTCTGCACTTAGTTCAATATTTACTATGAAGCTTAGAAACTGTATTTATTTTGATGTGTATGTTTTGTTAGTAGCACTGAAAAGGAATTTCTATCCAGTGGCTGAGAAGGGGTAGAAATTCATGTTCAGTTTCCTGGATGTCTGCATAGGTGGCTATGATGCCCCTTGTGATAGTGCAGTCACAGCAGAAGGTGCTAGTGGCCAGGAAGGGAAGAGCAGTGAAATGAGCTGCATGGACACCATGTGTGCATGGGCTGTCATTAAACTGAAAGGAGAATTATGGGCTGAAAAGCAGGCAGCTTAGGCTGAAGTCTGATGAAGTGTAACCCAACCCTAGATGAGGGAATCTGTTGGGTGAAGAATGGTGAGCTGAAGCTCAGCCTGCTCACAGGTTTTCCTGACAATCAGAAGAGATTTTGATGAAGTCATAAACATTGACACAACTCTTATTTGGAACCCCCCACCCATGATTGCTCAGCTAAACTAGTAGCACAGGATCATGCTTTGGTTGACTGCTGACACAGTTCTGGTACAATCTACAATTCACATTCTGTCATAGGTGGTTAAAGACTGTCCCATTCTGACAGTGCCTGGCCTCAGGTTGTCTCTTGCTGTAGTGATACAGCACTCAAAGCTTTGCTTGGGAAGCTGGTTTTAGTTTTTTTTAATATAAAATACAGTAGCACAGAAGATCAGAGCAAACACTTCCTCCCACTTCACACTGGGTTTAGCATTAAACTCCATACTGGGTGCCTTAGTATTTTCAACCGATCTCTGGCCTGGGTCAAAAAATGATGGGATCATAGCTTTCACAGCTTGCATGCTTGTGGCCCAACAGAAGTATGGTGTAATGCTCCTCACTGTTGAACAAAGCTTCCTTAGAGGCCAGTCCTAGAATGCAAAAGGCAGGAGGTTAAATACAGCTCTCTTGCCCTGCACAAGACGCGTCTCTTCGCCACCTCAAGCATAAAACACAGCAGCAAAGCAAAGGTATGAAGGTACAAGAGATGACCAACATGTTCCACACAGCTGGCCCTCTGGGAGGAAGATGAGAAGATAAAGAGGTGAGTCACATTGTTTACTGCTGTGCAGGAAAATGGTTAATGGTCACGGATGAACAGGATGGAGAAACCTGAAGAGCCTCGACCTGAATTTGCTTCTTTTCTCCTCGTGGCTGCAGACAGCTTGCTGTGACAGACTGCTGGTGTGCATTGGCATGTATTTGAGCAGAATGATTTGTCATCACAAAGTGTTTATTTAAAGATGCTACCATCAGGTGTTTGAAAAAAGAATTATTTTCCCTTGGCTCCCAAGATTTATGAACAGCAAAGCAGCTGATACCTGTGTTGCACCATGGTGAAACTCTGCATGGGATTTGCCCTGCTCTTAACTTTAGGACTGGGCTGCTGTTCCTTTATCTTCTGGGGTTTTAAAATCTCTGGATCTACTCCCTTTCATTGCTGGCTAAATGTAGGCTAAAATGTTTATTTAGAATTTTCCCTGCATTGAAATTCTGCTGTCTGCTTAACTATTTGTCAGAAAGAATGCAAACCAGAAGAGTCACAAGTGCTACCCTTGACATGTTCTCCTTATGGGCTGCTTAAATTCAGGAAAAGGAAAAAAAAAAAAGAAAAAAGAACCAAACACCCAAAAATCCAGCCAAACTTCTCTCCTGTTAGGTGCCATAACAACAGCTTCAGGGCTGTGGCTGCAAGTCATTGTAGCAACGTAGTGAGACTTAGAGGCTAGGTAGAAGCTGCAATCTTCTGGACAGAACTTTCCCTGTTCATGCGATCCTGCAGGTGTGGAGGGCAATAACAGCTTCGTTAGCACTGGTGGTCTGTAGTGCTGGAGCCCTGTGGGCTATTCCTTGGTGCTGGTGGTGTCACAGTACAGCTCTAGGCTGAGCTGAGTTTTGTTGGTGAATGTGATGCTTTTCTTTGACACCTGGGGAAAGGTGGTGGTGTGAACTTTGCAGATGGCCTCTACTATCCAGAAATGCAGAATGGGAACTGGAGCTTCAGCAGTTAGCAGAGGTCAGTAAATCAGTGGAGAGAGGCAAACTGTAGAAGAGAAGAGTTGGCTCATGTTCAGTGTCATCTTCATGTACCCAGTACTGCTGTCATCACTGCCCAGGGTGCACACACCTTCTGCTGGACAGCTGCAAAGCTTATTTTAGAAGCAGCCGGAAGGCTCAGTTTCAGGTTTGGTATCTGGTCCAACCTTCTCTGGCAAAATCCCAGCCAATCTTAGAAATATCCAGTGTCCAGGACTCCACCACTGCCCTGGGGACATTATTCCAATGTCTCGTCGTTTTTACTGTGAAAAATCTGCTTTGGTTTCATTGTTTCATTCTTCTGGCTTATAGATGGGTATCTGGGTCAGTTTTGGGGTGCTCTGTGATGCTGGGCTCATGGCTGATGCAAGCGGTTGTTGGTATTGCTGAGGACCAGCAGCAATCTCAGGTGCAGAGTCTTTGCTACAGGTGCATTCAAAGTGTGTGAGGAAGTGAAAAAAGGGCACACAGGGATGTAGCCAAAGCTGCTGAAGTGACCAGAACTGTTGGAACTGTTAAACTCAGCACTTTAAGAAAAGTGAGATATTTTTTTAACAAAGAAACCTTTGCAGGTGATGGCTGAGGAGGATGTGGGGAAGTTACCTCTACCAGTAGTTTGCTGTGGGACTGTACAGGAGGTGTGCAGTGTCCATAGCCTTCTGCAGAGAGAAATCCCAAGGCACTCAGGCAGTCTAGCAAGAACCTCACCAAAAAAGCAGCTGAAGCGCAGCAATTTTTACTCTGGGAGAGCAGAGCTCTGCCTCAATGGGACGGTGCCTAAGACAGCCCTGTCCTGCTCAGAAAATAGTTTTGGAGGCCTGGATTTTTTCCCCCTGGGTTTCTGCCTTGTCTAGCTCACTTGATCTGCTTACCCAGTGTGAATTCCTGATAAGAGAAGCAGCTATCATTCATGTGGCAGAAGGGAACAAGTTGATTAAAAAAGTGGAAGTTTGTCTTCCTTTACTGAGAACCCTGGTGAAAGTGCCTCTAGTGAACAAACGCAGGGCCTGTAGTGTCCATGAGACATGCCTGCCTGCCAGCCTGTGTGCAGTGGAGTGAGCACTCACTGGTGTGTGCTGAATCACTCTTGAAATGCCTTATCTTAAATGAAGACAAAAATATTTTTGGGATTGGTGCTGCAAAGAAGTTGTGATGTTACTGTTACTTGTACAGCTGAGAGGACAGAAGGCTGAGAGGCTCTGTTTGTTTGTGGCATGGACAGTCCCCCCACCTTGCTGAGTAAACACCTCCATGCTGCTAGAAACATATGCAGGCACCTTCATAAAGAGTTTTCTTCATTCTAGATTCCCCTGTGCAGCTTTCACTTAGCTAAGTGCCAGTGCAGAGAGATTGCAATAAATCACTGCCAGCATGCAAAGTTTTGTTGGCTGCTTGAATTGGAAGGATGATTTTGCAGAGCAGACTTAGCCTGTTCTTGGTATCAAAAGGTAGTGCCTTTGCATTTCATACCAAGAACACCAAAGGCCCCAACTCTCATGCTGGAACAAGTTCAGAAGCAAGAAAATCTTCAAGGGAGCGATAATATAAATTATATTCTTAAACACTGTGTAACAGGAAAAGTTAATCCTTGCAGTGAAATTTTATTCTGGATATTAAGAAAGGTTCTTCAGAACAGATTTTATTCCTGTTGTTGTTTTTTAATTTAATAGGTCACCAGCTACTATGTGTGTTTTTAATAAAGATATGGCATCTGCATTAAACTGTCTTTGTAGCCAACCAGCATCCACCTGGAAACGAAGTCCCTTTTAATCCAGGATTTAACTGAGGGGAGGTCTTTGTGTGTTTAGTTTCAGCAACCCTGTCATTTACTGACCTGAGAGTCTGACTCAGAGGAATTGTCATCTTCACCACCATTGCACAAGGACAGAAAATGTCGAAGTCTTGAAACTGTGGCAACTGAAGTAAGTTCAGGTATTTCATAACTCACTCAGCCTCTGAAAGCACACTTCTGCCACTGTGAAAAGAGCCTTTCCAACACCTATTTGCTTTCCACCTTGGGAATCTGTGAGGCTGTAGGAACTATTAAAACCTTAGGTGCTTAAAAACCCTTCTGTAGTAGTAGCTCCTCACACAGGAATTCCCTGCACCTTCTTTGGTTTTATCTTCAAATTTTACAATTCCCTCCCAGAAATTAATGAACTGACACCAAGGAACAAGGATCAGCATCCTTAGATAGAAGTGGTAATCCCAGTAGCATGCAAGAATGTTTTGGCATAGAGGTCTTCATAAAATGGAGTGTTCAGTACCTCTTATTGCATTGCCTTTGCCTCACCTTGGTGGGAATTTTGCCTCTGCCTGCTGTACGAGACAGAATCCGTTTCCTAACGTAACACTTTCCCTGCTGTGGAAAGCACCTGGGAAGATGTTGATCCCTACCTGCTCTGCTTCTGTGGCAGGTCATATCCTTTAAGGGTGCTGTGAGAGGCTGCAGTATGTCACTGATACTGCAGCCACTCGGGATGTGTGTGGACACTCAGTGTGTCTTGTGGCACTGCCTGAAACTGCAGAGAATTAAGCATGATGATCCCCCATGGCTGTCTCCAAGTTTGTGCCAGAGTTGTTTTGCCAGTCACAGTTCTAAAGTACAAATACTGTTTCAGGAAACATTTTCGTTGCACTGCACAGCCTAAGTGAAATGCTTGTAAGGAACACTTTAGGCTGACTACTTGCTTGGTTACTTAGCAGCTGTAAGAGGTGGGTTTTTATCTTTCAAAATGCTTTGCAGTCGTTTTACTATGGGCCTGTCCTCCCCGAAACATACAGGCCTGGCACAAGAAGGGGTGTGGTGGAACAGGTCTAAATGAGTAGGAGTCAGCCCTGAATCTTCCTGTAGTTAGGGAAAAGCTGTGCTCTAAATGGACCATCTAATGTACTTGAAGTCTTAAGTGATTTATTAGACATTTCTGAGGCAGGAGGCAAATTATCTTTACCTTACAAATGGTGGCATTAAGACAGATACGGTTTCACAACTGTAGCAGGTTACGTGTTATTTTGTGCTCAATTCTGATCAATTACATTTCTGAATTAGAAACCATCCAGAACACTGTTGCACCTAAAAACTTTGAAAAAAAAAATCACTTTGTTTATTTGTTCTATTTACACATTTCTCTTTAAGCTAAAGTTTAAACTTTTTGGGATGCTTTTTTTCTGTAATCAGCTCTGGTTTTGGTGCCTTCCCCTGTTTACCCAGTAAGCAGATCACTGTTACAAGTTCAGCCTAGGAAAGCATTTAGCTCAGTAATTGGGTACTTTGTGGTTCTTCCAATGCTTTCTTGATCAAGTCATGTCATAAATAAAGAGTAATACCAACATGGCAATTAGGTTTGTTCAGACTATTCATTGCCAGTTTTAACAAGAGAAGAAAAGATACTTGGTATGGACATCATTTGACCGAAAAAAGAAACCAAACTCCCAAGACAAACGAATGAGAGGACACAAAGGAACACACATGGAATGATGAAAAGAAACAGTGATATTGCACAACTTCAGGTCTTTCTTCCCAGGTTTTGTTCCATGTAATTAGGTATGAATAAATCCAGCTTTTAAAACAGTGTGTCCAGATGAATGTGTAGCCATGAGAGTGAATCTAGAACTGCAGACTGCCTTCGATTCCTTCTGACTGCTACTTGGAGTTCTTCTCTAAGAGAGCAGGTTGCTGTCAGCTGCAGGAATAATCAGTCAACAGGTTGAATCTACATTTGGCTAACCAACCCCTCAAGAATTATCCACAACATGCACAATTCTGCTCTACTGTAAATACACTGAGTCTTCAAAGTACTTGGGTGTCTAAAGACCTCTTGTTTTAGCAAGCACTCAAACTCTGTAAAAAACAATCAAGAATATTCCCTGCCTTGTTCTGGCTAACTTCAAACTGCATCTGATGTTGCAAGAGCAAGACTTCTCAGTGTGCCAGCACTGCATTAAAAGCCACAGCAGGATATGTTAAGTGGAGGGGAGGAAAGAGAAAATGAAAAGAAAATAAACTATGCTGAGTGGCTAAAAGGTCTTTACAGCTACCATCTTTGCTAGACCATCTCTTTACAAGCACCTGCTGCTGGGCTACAGAGATCTGCCAGTTGTGTCACTACAGCAGTACTGTTTTCCCCCTCAGCTGCCAGCATGACAGACTGTGCTTAAACAAAATACATCTTTCTCATCTCTGATTTCATCTCTGTTTGGTTGACTGAGGTGTCAGCCAGCAGGGCTTAACAGATACATTTAATGCAGGAGACTGAGATACAGTATGTTTATTCTTAACTTCTGATAACCTAAGAACTACAAGGACAAGAGATGCAGTATCCATTTGCTATGATTCAAGACAACCATTTTTAGGTAGGGGGAAAAAAAAAAAAAATCAGAGGAAGTGATCAATGTCCACACTACATTAGTTCCAATTTTTTCTTTCAGTTGTGGCATATTAGCTATTTATCATCCATCTGGCCCAATTTTTAAGCTCTTCAGGTTCAAGGTGACAGATTTAGGTTTCAGGACTGTTGTTTCATCATCAACCGCAGCAAGTGATTGCAATCATGACCCCATAATTTCACCCTGGGACTTGGGTCAGACCCTTCATATTCCTCATCGCTTGTAGGAAAGGGATAATGCATCTCAGTTTGCTTACAAGCTAGGAGATCACTTTTAAAGTCTGCATATTCCTAACTGCAAACAAAATATAGCACTTTAAACAGGTTATAAATAAACTGGTTTTCAAGCATAGAGCCAGCCCAACAATAACAATACACTATTAAAAAGACCTAAGGCAATGAATTCCATCTCCAATGGAGGGGAGGGAGAGAGAAAGGAAAAAAAAAAGGGACTGTGCAAACAAGCTCAAAACTATTTCTTTGTGCCAGTGTTATAAAATGTAGATTTCAATAAAGCCTTGACCCAAATGCCAGGACTTGTGAAAAGAATCAGAACAAAACTGGTTACTTTATTTGGGGGGGGGAGGGGAAGTACTCTTATCTTGCTGCTAATGAAACTGGATACACGCAGGTCAAACATTTACAGCTGCTGGAATGCTTTACACAATTCCTATATATGGGTGTAAGAACAAACATTAAAAGACAATGGTGGGTCAAGGCTTTACATTAAAAATAACAACCTACTTTTCTATAGTCTCTAAAATACTATGTTGTTTTTTCTTCCTCCAATAGTCGCAGCCATTCAGGAATATTTTTAATTTATTAGGAAATGTCTACTTTGTGCATGATCTTAATTCCTAATTCCTGGCTCTTTGGGCTGAATGACAAAAGGATCAAACCCATTGAAGTGGATGGTCTCCTTGAAGGTTCAGTGGAGAAACCCGGGCTCAGTTAGTCTCATAAGATGAAAGCAGTGCTGCATCCACTGGCTCCATGCAGGATGGACAGGTAAAGGATCTCATCAACCAGTCATCTATACAGTCCAGGTGGTAAATGTGCATGCACGGCAGAAATCGGATAGGGTCCCCATAAACAAAGTCCATCATACAAATGACACATCTAGAAACAAGAAAAAAAATCATGAAAATAGTTAAATCTTTTGCTCCTGGGTACACCTGAATCAGACTTTTAGTACCTGTAGGTACTGCAAGGAGCTCTTAGCTCTGTCAGTGGTGGCTCCACCAAGCACTAGATTTTTCTGCCCGCTCCCTTTGTAGCACACCCGCCCACAGTTACCATGTTAGTGAGGGCAGGAAGCCTTCTGCAGGCCTGGCAAGGGCATCTCAGCAGACAGCATAGTTAGAAATGGTAAAAGGGAGCTGTAGAAGTGACTAACTATGCATTATTTCCCCATAAAGAGAGGATAAAGAGGAAACCATGAAACACCTGTCAGGGCTTTCCTGTAACAGGGAAGAGCCTGCTGCATGACCACGGGTTTTCATAACTACAGCAAATTACAGTCCCTGAAAATCAGGCAAACCCAGGAAGACAAGGCCAGGATCCCAGAGCAGTATTATGCTTATGTGCAACAGCTATATGAGCTTTGGCTCTTCTGTCACTTACTCTCTGATCTTCTTCTCGGAGCCGTCTCTTCCAGGATCATAGACTCCTTTGGGTAGATGCTGAATAAGGCCTATCCTCTGCGCTATTCTGATCTGTTCCTCTTCTGTCAGCTGCGTTGCCAGCCGAGTCTGGCTAGGAGTTGGGTGATAAACAGGAACAGGGACTTGCTCCTGGAATTAAAATACTTCAGTTAAAAACACGGAGGCTTCCTTAGTGTTTCCTAGCACAGTACAGGCAGTGTATTGAACTTCTCCTAGGCCTGCAAGTGGGCTGTAACTGTATTGAGAATGGGATAAAGAATTGAGGCCAGTATCTTGAGCCAGAGTCTGCTCATAGTTTTTCCTCTGGAAAAGGTTTTTATCTCCAGGAATCACTGATACATAAAACACACATACGAACACACAACAGAAGGCAAATCAGCTGGACAGGCATGTGAGATGTGCAGAGAAGTGCTCAGATACTGAAGTGCAGTACTGCAGCACAGGAGGTTCCACCTCAATGTGAGGAAGAACTTGACTGTAGAGGTGACAGAGCACCCTTAACAGGTTGCCCACAGAAGCTGTGGAGTCTCCTTTGTCTGGAGCCTTTCCAGCCCTGTCTGGATGTGTTCCTATGTGACCTGCGCTAGATCCTCTGGTCCTGCTCTGGCAGGGGGCTTGGACTGGAAGAGCACTAGAGTCTGGTCCCTTCCAAGCCCTACCACCCTGTGATCCCATGAACACCATAGTGGCCAGGGGAGAGTCTTTGCAATGAAAAGCAAATTAGGTTTTTTTTTTATATTCAGGAAGAATTATTTGTAACAAGTTAACCACAGAGCACCTGAAGTCCAGCTTGGGGAAAAGTACACATTTCCCGAGCAAAACTCAGGCAACATGTAGTTCTTAAGCAGGCCTTCCTCTGTCACCTTCTCAGAAGCTTCATTTGAAGCTTGTTACCAAGCTTTACATCAGATATCTTTTATCTGTATGTTCGTTAACTTCATACTCAAAATAATTTTACTTGCTTTTTAAACCACAAACCAGAGATACTCTTAGGACAGTACAGGCGTGTAGCAATGAATCTGCTGTCCAGAGTGAGACCATTTCTTGCAATGGGCATATTTTAATGACACTTCTTAAACAGCAGGAATTAAAAAGGCAGCTTTTAGATATGCTCTTAAAATACACCCGGTGCACCACAGACAACAGCATTGATTCACCCATCTGAAAAATGCAGAAGTTGATGTTTCAGAGGACACTGCTGCAGGACAAGCAGACTACAGGGGTGTGCACCTGCACCACAGAAAGCACTGATGCAGCACACACCACCTCCCACCAGCTGCCCACCGCAAATGTCTGCTTGCTCATCACTGGCTTGGGGAGGATCACAGAAGTGTCAGGGACCTCAAAAATCATTCAGTTCCAATGCTCCCGCCATGGGCAGGGACACCTCATACTAGGTAAGGTTGGTCAGAGCCACATCCATCCTAGCCTTAAAAACATCCAGAGATGAGGCTTTCATCAGCTCCATGGGCAACCTGTGCCAGCGTCTCAGCACCCTCATGGTAAAGAATTTCTTCCCAACATCTAGTCTGCATCTGTCACTACCTGACATCCTAAAAAGTCCCTCCCTAGCTTTCTTGTAGCTCCCTTCAGATACTGGAAGGCCACAATATGGTCTGCTCAGAGCCTTCTCTTCTCCATACTGAACAGCCCCAACTCTCTCAGTCCGCTTTCACAGCAGAGCAGCTCCATCCCTCTGATAATCCTTGTGGCCCTTCTCTGACCACAGTCCAGCACATCTGGACCCCTCCTGTAACAGGGGCTCCAGAACTGGACACAGTACTCCAGGTGGGGTCTCACCAGAGTGGAGTAGAGAAGCAGAATTCCCTCCCTCGACCTGCTGGCCACGCTTCTCTTGATGCAGCACAGGATCTGGTTGGCTCTCTAGGATGCAAGTGCACACTGCTGGCTCATGTTGTCTTCTCACCCACCAGAATCCTCATGTCCCTCTCTCCAGGGCTGCTCTCAAGCCACTTACTGCCCAGCCTGTGTATGTGCTTGGGATTGCCCTGACCCAGGTGCAGGATCTTGCACTTGATCTTGCTGAACTTCATGAGGTTGGCTTGGGCCCATCTCTCCAGCCTGTCAAGGTCCCTTTGGGGACCGTAACCACCCCCTGAAATGTGTGCATCCTGCAAGAGCATGGACTGCTGTGGGCATCTCCCATTCTCTCTTTGTCTTCTGCACCAGTCCAGTGCAGACCATGCAGGGCTCAACTGATGCCAAGGCATGACAAGGGGCAGATACGGGCTTGAACACTGTAACACTGCTTGTCAAACCTGATAAAGGCGTTCTTCCTTCACCGCTAGGAAGCAGGGCAAGTGGAAAGAGAGACAGGCATCCTGAAAGCTGGGAGAGCAGCCTGAGGAGCATGTAGCCCTCTTACCAGCCAGGGCTGGGGGTACCCAGCAATGAAAGTCTTTGCTTACACGAAATACTAACGAAAAATACAAGTCTGCTTGGCCATTCTTCTAACACAGTGCCTACCACTTGCAGTTTAGCTGTGTGGTAAAATCCACAGCCTTCTCTTAATTTAGCTGTGTTAGGACTTTCCCTTCTGATTTCCTAGCAGAACTTGTTCAGAAGAATTACCAGAAGGTTCAAAAGAGAAAAGTGCAGGTGGTTCTGCAAGTTTGATTAATTTCCTGACTACTCTAAACTGCATTCACAGACAAGTTTAGATCAGCTGCCTCTGAATAGTTTAACTTATCTCAAGTACACAGCAATCATTGTTTGGACGGGGAAAAGCACCAGCTGAAGTTAGGGACCAGTCTGATATGGCACTATTTGTGAAGTGGTTCAGCAAAACAAAGCATTGTTTCCCCTCCCAAACGCTGCAGTCCCTCTGCACTAAACACATCAGCTAAAGGAAGAGACCAGTCCCGGCTTTACACTTCAAGAACTTAACACTATCAATGACTGACTTTTCCCCAAGACTTCGCTGTACTACTTTGGACAGGTGATTAAATCCCCAGCAGACGACTTCCCCGTGCCTCCTTTCTTTGTTACAAAGGCAAACAGAACTCTTAGCAGCTCCTGTCCCAGCTCAGCGAGAAAGGGCAGCAGTGTCACTGACTGCATGCGTGGCACAGGCAGGTGCTAGGAAGGGCAGAAGGGGCAGAGGCCGCTGTAGTTAATATAGCTCCCCCTTGGCAAAACACTGACTGCAAGTGATAATGCAGAAACAGAAGGAAAGGCAAAAAAACAGGAAAAGGGAAAAAAAGACCCAAGAAACTCTCAAAATGCCTCAGAGCAGCAGTGACAACTGACAGCAAATGCCTACAGCAGAAGGGCAGTAGTTACACAGCAAAAGGAAACTGCACTTAAGTAAGACTTTGTTGCAAGTTAGAACTATCACACTTGAAGGCCTCCAAAATGAGGAATCAGTCACACCAACTGACAACTGCTCTGGTTAAGTTTTGGGCACTGAAATCAACAGAACTTTTAAGCCAAACAAGACCCAAACCTCATTCTCATGTCCTGGTCTTTTTTACAGGCACTTGCTGTAAGCAACCAGTGAGGGACAATGTACTTGGAGAATCCAAGTACTTTTCTCATCTTCCCTGAGGAGATCTGAAGAAGAGGGGTCTGATAACCCCCTTCCCATACCAAGTACCCAAAGCCTTTCCTGACTGCCAGTGCTGCATGACTTTTGGCTCGTGTCTCACCTTTCCTCACAGAGCTACGACCCTGTGCTACATATCTGATGTAACCACTTCAGGCAGAAATGCAGTTGCCAGCTTTGGGCTTCTTCCATTTCCCATACTAGACCAGAATCTGTTGTCAGATGAATACCTCTGGGTGAAAGTGGGGGTCTGTCACCCACACCCTCACACTTGTGAATACAAAACATTGGGGCTGGTGTGGCTGGCAAGCTGTTGAGGAAAATGCAAGAGTGACTGCATAGTACCCATCATCTGCACTTTCTTAATATGCTGTCTGGTGGCATTTCAGGCTCCCAGCTGCTATTCACTACTGGTATTCCCCAACGATCAGTGCTGGGCCCAGTCCTGTTCAACATCTTTACTGATGATCTGGACCAGGGGATTGAGTCCAGCATCGGTAAGTTTGCAGATGACCCAGGCAAATATTATCTTGCTCCAAAGATGAGCATGAATTGATTGCACTTACATCTCAACTTTCCCTATCTACCATGAAAAATGTTGGTTGTTTTTTTGGCTTGGGTTTTTGTTGTTTGTTGTTTTTTTTTTTCCCCAGTCAAAATAACAAAATACTGATTTTACTCTCCTGAGACCCCACCTGGAGTACTGCCTGCTGTTCTGGAGTCCCCAACACAAGAAGGTCATGGAACTGTTGAAGCCAGTCCAGAGGACGCCATGAAGATGCTCAGAGGGCTGCAGCAGCTCTGCTATGAGGACAGGCTACAAGAGCTGGGGCTCTGTAGCCTGGAGAAAAGAAGGCTTCCAAGAGACCTTATAAGTAGCCTTTCAGTATCTGAAGGGGGTCTACAGGAAGGCTGGGGAGGGACTATTTACGAGGTCTTGTAATGACAGGATGAGGAGTAATGGGTTTAAACTGCCAGAGAGGAGCTTTAAACAGGATGTTAGGAAGATGTTCTTTACGGTGAAAGTGGTGAAACACTGGCACAGGTTACCCAGGGAGGTTGTGGCTGCTCCCTCCCTGGAGGTGTTCAAAGCTAGGTTGGATGAGGCCTTGAGCAACCTGTTCTAGTGGGAGGTGTCCCTGCCTATGGTAGGGGGGTTGGAACTAAATGATCTTTGAGGTTTCTTCCAACGTAAACTGTTCTATGATTTTGTGATTTATGACTCAATAAAGGTCTTAGGCATGTCAAACTAAGATGAAATTTCACTGTAACTCTGAAGTCCTCCATCCAAAATACCTCAAAAAGGTGAAAACAACTAATCAAACCTACAGGCAATGCAATAAAAATCACATTGTGTCACATTAAATTTGCCTTAATCAGTCCATTCCCCCTCCATATTAGTTTAGTAAAGGATGAAACAACTCAGATGGCTGCAGTCCTGCTGATACACAACGTTTTGCTCCTGTTCTCTAAGTGGTGTCAGCACAAGTTTCCCCGGCTCTCTGTGCACAGAAATTGTTTGTTCCTGATGTTTATGCAGCCTTTAAGTAAGAGCATTAACTTAAACTTCAGGACTATACAGCAGGGTTTGTGTCTCCATCTCAGCCTGGCTTCTTTTTTTTTTTTTGGGGGGGTGTGGGGTGTGTGTGGAAGTCAGAGGGCATCTGGAGGTCTACATTTTTCATT
This sequence comes from Tricholaema leucomelas, assembly GCA_013400475.1. Taxonomy (NCBI): domain Eukaryota; kingdom Metazoa; phylum Chordata; class Aves; order Piciformes; family Lybiidae; genus Tricholaema lacrymosa; species Tricholaema leucomelas. Next base: position 398,173 of record WAAF01019480.1, read on the forward strand.
TCTTGTAAAAACTAAACATTTTCACACAGGGCTTGCAAGGCCCAGATCTCTGATTCTGCATGCAGATTCCTAAGCACACTCAGTTGTCCCCTAGAAAAAGAAGGTTTCAGCAAATGTGATTTTTAATATGAAATTTTCTCATCAATGCAAAGTATCTTGGTTGCTGATGCTGCTATAAATCTGCTTTCCTCCTGTTTTACAGCACTTTCATCTTGTTTATTCAAGTGCAGTCAGTTTGTAATACTCTGAAAACAGGTCAGTGGTAGATCAGAAACTCTTAATCCCTGGATAAAGATTATTTTAAGATCCCTCTATGCCATGTATCAGCAGTGTCTCATCAGGGCTTTTGGTTGGTTCGGGTTTGTTCTTTAAGTAATTGCACCAACGTGCACAAATTATCCTTCAAGAAGGTCAAAGGTAAGATGAATAATTCATAACATCTAATAGTTCCAGAGGTTAAAGCTTCGCTGCTGTCCCCAAGGTCCTTTCTACAGCCACCTGCTTTACACTATCGACTGCTTTGCTCAGTTACTATCTCTAAATTTTCTTCCTCATCTAACCACAGGATGATCACAGGATGTTAGGGGTTGGAAGGGACCTCTAGAGATCTTCCAGTCCAAGCTCCTTCTAGAGCAGGACCAGAGAACCTAGTACAGGTCACACAGGAACACATCCAGACAGGGCTGGAAATGCTCCATAGGAGATTCTACAATCTCTCTGCGCAGCTGTGCCAGTGCTCTGGGACCCTTAAAGTCAAGAAGTTGTTCCTCACGTTGAGCTGGAACTTCCTGTACTGCAGTTTCCATCCCTTGCCCCTTGTCCTATGCCAGGGCACAAGTGAGCAGAGGCTGTCCCTGCCCCTTTCTTCCTGACCCTCAAATATTTACAGACCTTCATCAGATACCCTCTCAGCCTTCTTCTCTCCAGACTAACCAGCTCCAGGGCTCTCAGTCTTTCCTCATCAGGCAGTGCTGCAGCCCCTTCCTTGCGGTCCTCTGTTGGACTCTCTCCAGTAGATCCCTATCCCTCTTGGAACTGCGGTGCCCAGAACTGTATGCAGTATTCCTGGTGGGGCCTCACCAGGGCAGAGTAGAGGGGGAGGAGAACCTCCCTTGATTTGCTGGCCACGCTCCTCTTAATAGAACCCAGGATCCAAATGGCCTTCTTGGCCACAAGGGCACATTGCTGCCCCATGGAGAACTTGCTGTCCACCAGCACTCCCAGGTCCTTCTCCACAGGGCTGCTCTCCAGCAGATCACCTAACCTGTATTGGTGCAGTTCATTGTTCCTTCCCAGATGAAGGACTCTGCACTTGTAGGACCTCATTAGGTTCCTCTCTGCCCAGCTCTGCAGTCTGTCCAAGTCTCTCTGGCTGCACAGCCTTTGGGTGTCTCAGCCAAGCCTCCCAGCTTGGTATCATCAGCAGACTTGCTGAGCAGACTCTCTCTGTCTGTCCCCTCATTAATGATAAAGATGTTGAACAGGACTGGACCCTAATCTCTCAGTGTGCCTCACCCTGAAATATTTGCCTTTTAACACAGACCGGCAGCAGAGCTGCTAACTCAGCCTGACAAAGGACACAAACACTGCCTCAGCCCTATCCAAAGTCTTTCACATTTCTTGAAGCAAGTGGCTTTGGAGTTTACACTGCTTGTGGTTGCTGCCCAATTAACTAATGGAAATAGAAGAGTTCTTTTTGCATTCCCCCAGCCACTCCCACAGCTCTGGTTTTGTTCCCGTACAGCTGCATCAGGGCCACAGACGCTTTCAAGCTCACCAGCCCTCAAACAGAGCTGAAGAGCGGCCTGGCCCTTCTGCAGCATCACTGCCTGTCACCGTGCTCAGCTCTGTAACAAACCCTTCAGCCTCGCTCATTCCCTGAGATGCTTAGCAGGAAGTGTAACTAACTCTGCTCAGTTTTGTGAAATGTTCTCTTCTCACCACTGCTCAGGAACTTGCTGTGCTGATGGTGCAGAGGCCTTTTCTGTGAATGCCATTCTTACCCGAGCAAAAACCTCCAACTCCATCTGTATGTGAATACACATTCCCAAATAATACCCTCCCCCAAGCCCTATTAATGCAACACCACTCACCATCACAACGTGTATTATTGGACAACTGCAGCTTAACTTCTATAATCCTTAGAATATTATGGGCAGCCTGCCAACTGTAAAAACCTTTCTCCACCCCAGAGAAGAGAACAGCTCATTAATAAAGCTGAATACCAGCTGCTATCAAACACGATGTAGTGAAATCGTTACCCGGTCCTTTCTCTTCCTGCCTCCAGGTACAAGTAACACCTGAACACTTCAGTTAAAAAGTTCTGCTCTGCTTTCACCTCTCCCGTTTAGAGGGGACACCTAGCATGGAGAGCCAAATCAGACACACACCTGTCTAAGAGGACCCATTCTGGTACTAGCCATGATTTAAAACATGGATTTGTCTATCAGATGAAACATTAAATTAACACTGAGATAAGCAAAAACGTAACAGAGCCTTCACCACATTTTCAGAGACTGTTTCTCTTCGTTGATGCAAGAGGTCGGAAGAGCCAAGCAAATCTCTCCCAAGAAATGATTATTTCATGTATTTTATGTACATTCCAAAACAGATTCACTGCACTGCTCTCCTAAATACATATCCACCTTTAAAGTACAGTTCGGAGTGCCTGCACTTCTCAGGATTCCTACATTCCTTCCTAAGGAAACTAACCACACAAACTTACACTTCCAAAGTGTATTTCACTCATCTGGAACTTAATGGCCAGTAAATATATACTTTATTTTTAACATTAAGTTGCTGTTCTGGTACCACTGCTTGCCAGAGAGAGTTTAACTCTCTGAGCCCTTTAAACAAAGCCACTTCACTTTTAGTTTCCTTAGCAAGTTTGACAGTGCTAAATGACAAAAAAACCCAAACGTAATACACCCCAAAACATACAAAATGTCACACTGCAGTCTTCCCTTTAAAGTTTTAGAAGTAGCACGTTTATAATTTAGACATTAAATAGAGAATTTTCATGCAGGAATAAGCACATGCACTAACATTTTACTGGTCCCACATGCCAGCAAGTGTCCCCCTGCTCCTGGGACGTGCTCAGGTTCATACATGCTTCCCACCTGGATGCTCTTAAGGAAGATTTTTAACAAGAGGCCTGGCACTGTGGTCAGTAGGTCAAGAGAAGTTCTCCTCCTCCTCTGCTCTGCCCTGGTGAAGCTGCATCTGGAATATTGTGTCTAGTTCTGGGGCCCTCAGTTCAAGAAGGGCCTCAGGGAACTGCTTGAAATAGTCCAATGCAGAGCCTTGAAAATGATGGAGTGGAACATCTTCCTTATGTGGAGAGACTGAGGGAGCTGGGGCTTTTCCTTGGAGAAGAGGAGCCAGGCTCTGCTCAGTGATGTCAAATGACAGAACAAGGGACAATGGTGGAAACTGAGGCATAGGAAGTCCATGGAAGTACGAGGAACAGGCTGCCCTGGGGGGTTGTGGAGTCTCCTTTTCTGGAGATATTCAAGAGCTGCTTGGATGTGTTCCAGCATGATCTGCTCTAGATGATCCTGCTCTGGCAGGGACATTAGACTGGATGAGCTTTTGAGGTCCCTTCCAGCCCCTAACCTGTTATGATTCTGTGATTGGGTACTGCAGCTCTGGTCAGTAATAAACACAACAGCCTAAGGAACCAGCTGCAGTAGACAAACTTGAATTATCTGCACAACATTTTGCCAGTTGCTAACAGCAAAGAAGCAGCAACACTCGAATTGCACTAGACACACTTGAGAGGGAGGTGGGGTTTGGTGCAAGTCACAGTGGTTCTGCAGTGATGGCATAGCCTCATGTAAGCTACTACTCAAACTGTAAAGTAGTCCTTTGCATTTTTCATTTTTATCCCACTGAAATTGCCAAAAACTATGTGTATCTGAAGAGCTGGAAAATATACACAGCCATGGGAAGAAAAAATAAAAAAGTCTTTGCTTCTGACTTTCCAAAACATCACCTGTCACCTGAGCTCACCTTTGCTACCAAAATAGAGCTGGGGTAGAAAGAGAGCAGGTAGAGGAGGGACAAACTAGGTGCATCCTACCTGCTACTTTCCTAGACAGTAACAAGAACTATTAGAGAAAGCTACTTTATGTTCAAGCTTCTTACCTGTGCTGTCACACAACCCCCAGAAGGTTACTGACTCCCAGGATAAACCCCTGACAGCATCCTTTTCAGCATGGCCACTGCAAACCTAACTTTATGAGGCAGATGGAGATCACCTGCTGCTCTGTAGAGTCCCCTGCTCTGAAATTTGATTAACCACCAATGCAAACCTAAATACAAAAGATTAACAAGAAGGAGCTGTAGAAGAAAAGCAGTAATTAAAAAGCAGTAGTGAATCCCTGGAAGCACAATCTCCCAACACAAGCACAGCATGGCAGGGTTCTCTGACTCAAAGGCCACATTCTTGGGTACAATTCCACCAACTGAATTCTTCACCAGCTTCATGGCACTTTTACCTGTCCTTGTGCCTTTCTCCAGTGACCCCATCAAACATCAGGGTGTGAATTTCTTCAGGGGAGTGGGTTAGATACACATAAACACCTCCCAGACCATCAAACTGCTCACCGGAGGACCAACTCCATCTCTCTAAACAGCCCCAATGACAGTGCCACTTACAGTACCAGGCCACAGCTTCTGAATTATCGTTCAGATGAAGTCCTCTTATTACAGCTCTTGGCATGTTTATTTTAGTAGGGTTGGGTTGTTTTGTACAGGAAGGGAAAAGATCCATAAACGACTACAGAAATGCATGCTCCTCTGTCAAGTTGCTGCAGTGAGCACAGCCAGGAGAGAACAGTTGCCCCAGAGGTTGTTCAGGACAATCAGGCACAAAATGCAGTCTCCTGAGACTTGTATGCCCCCAAGGACTACAAAGCAAAGCAGCTAGGTAAGGAGAAAATCTAACAAGAAGAGGCCAGCTGGCAGTAGAAGACCTGCACGTGTGTGTGTATCATCCTGCCCCAAAAGCAAACCACATCACTTGCATTACTGGTACCTTCTCTCCTACTTACACCAAATGGTTATCTCTGCAGAAAGCCCTTCTCAGCCTGGCAAGCACAGAGGGTTATTACAGTGCACCCATGGTTTAACCAAGAGGGCTGCTGGAGACATGAGAAGCAGAATGAACAGCAAATAAGTTTGGGGAGGAAGAAAATAGTCCTGTAGTGGAAGAGGCTTAAGAAAATCATTGAATTTCTGTCAGACTGTCTCCTCTGCTGAAAGGTGCAGTGTGAACACGCTGTGTCCTGTTCACTCACTGCTATGGAGCTGCTGGCTAGCAGGAAGAAAGTACTTTACAAAAGAGGATACCCCCACACAAGCCAATCAACATGTTGGAAGCTGCATTCCAGCACAAGAGATGGGGGAAGCAGACTGGAGCTAGGATGGGAAAGCTGACAGAATGCCAACAGTCCACACAGAAACAGGAGAATCAGTCACACTTCCTTTCCCTTTCTGGACAGGGTAAACATCAATCGGTGCAACTTCCTTATAGTAGAAAGCAAAGGCAGAACAACTGAAAATGCAAGTACATCTTGAACAATGAAGTCTGGAAGCGGCCTGGACCCTCACTGTGCAAGGCCACAGAGGCAGTGCAGCAGACCCTGCTCGTCTCAGACATGTGATTTGTCCTGGTCACCGGACCTCAGGCATACCTACTCAAACCACTCACCTGAAGGCTTTAACTCACACCTCAGGGTACAGCTGAGAAAAAAGCTGAAGCTTTTATGTGCTTCTGCCCCCTGAAATATGAACTCGTCCTAAATCTACCACCCTACAACCCTCAAAGCATTGCATAGAATCATAGAATGGTTTAGGTTGGAAGGGACCTCAAGGATCATCCAGCTCCAACCCCCTGCCATAGGCAGGGACACCTCCCACTAGAGCAGGCTGCTCAAGGCCTCATCCAGCCTGGCCTTAAACACCTCCAGGGAGGAAGCATCCACAACCTCCCTGGGCAACCTGTGCCAGTGTCTTACCACCCTCACTGTAAAGAACTTCCTCCTAACATCCAGTCTAAATCTCCCCTCCTCCAGCTTAAACCCATTTCCCCTCATCCTGACATTACTAGACCGTGTAAATAGTCCCTCCCCAGCCTTCCTGTAGGCTCCCTTCAGATACTGAAAAGCCACTATAAGGTCTCCTCGAAGCCTTCTCTTCTCCAGGCTGAAGAGCCCCAACTCTCTCAGCCTGTCCTCATAGCAGAGCTGCTCCAGCCCTCTGATCATCTTCGTGGCTCTCCTCTGGACCCGCTCCAGCAGTTCCATGTCCTTCTTGTATTGGGGCCTCCAGAACTGCACACAGTACTCCAGGTGGAGTCTGACGAGAGCAGAGTAAAGGGGGAGAATCCCCTCCCTTGCCCTGCTGCCCACACTTCTCTTGATGCAGCCCAGCACACAGTTGCTGTCTGGGCTGCATGTGCACACTGCCGGCTCATGTTGAGCTTCTCGTCGACCCAGACCCCCAGGTCCTTTTCCTCAGGGCTGCTCTCAGCCATTCACCACCCAGCCTGTATCTGTGCCTGGGATTGCACCGACCCAGGTGCAGGACCTTACACTTGGCCTTGTTAAACGTCATGAGGTTGGCCTGGGCCCACCTCTCCAGCCTGTCCAGGTCCCTCTGGATGGATCCCTGCCCTCCAGCAAGTCAACTGTGCCACACAGCTTGCCAACAAGTCCATACAAATCCTTTTATGGGAAGGGCTGATACAAATTACAGGACAGGCAGGCACCCAGTGAAGAGTAAAGGCACACAGGAGACCTCAGGTGGGCAAGACAACACGCTAAGAGTAACACCATGTGGGGGCTGTCTGGGTTTACCCCCAAAGGTAAAATTACCACACTGCTCAGAATATTGGAAGAGAAATTAAATTATTATTTACAAAGTAGGCAAAACAGAAGAAGTAATAAACATATACAAATACATACATACATTTACAACTAGACAAAACTCCAGGCACCTTCCCAAAACAAAGCCCAGGGAGCCCCCTGGACAAAAGTCCAGCCACCTCCTTGCCCTGGACACTGCAGCCTGCCAGACCAGGTCATCTTACCTGGCTCCTGCAATACGAGCCAAACAATGTTTCAGTGCAGAGCAAATAAGGCCAGAATGGAGAAGGAGTGGGAAAAGCAGGCAAGCAAGAAGAGCGAAGCACGATATGAACTTCAGGTTATGTAGAAAAGTAACAAACCAATGAAATGAGCTAAGTTTAACTGTTATGTTCTGGTTCAGCCCCCTTGGGACATACTTTTCAATCCTCCCGAAGATTTTATTTACAATTTAGAAGCATGACACAAATCTTTAACACACTACATATGCCCTGAACTGTCTCTTCAGCCCACAAAGTCAGCACAGCTGAGCTAAGCACATATGGCCCCTGCTGTTCCACCTGGTGCTATTTCAGGGAATTTTGGGATCAGGGTGCAGCTGACTCTAGATGGTATACAGCAGTGCTGCCTCTGAACCAATGGATCCTGCTGCTTCCCTTGCCCTGGCTCAGGGAACACTGCTCTGACCAGCTCTTCATCTCATGCAGAGCACAGCAACCCATCAGCATTGACACTGGGATCACTCTTAGTCACTGGAAAAGTTGGGAATGGGCAGTCAAGAGGAAAACAGAGTAGTGCCCCTATTAGGACTGTAGCCAGTTGTGAAATCCTGACTCCAAGCACTTTAAAAATAGCTAAAATGCATCTTTTGGCAGGAATGGGATCAACTTGAAGGCTATCCTGAGAACAGAACAGCCCTTCTGAGCACTTCCACAACAAGGCAGCAAAACTACAGAAACTGGCCCTGATTAGCCAAGAGGAAAGGCTGGGGGGAAAAGGGCCAAAACAAGCAGTAAAGAGAAAAATGCATGAGCGATCCACCAGGGGAGGCCTGCTGAAGTATAAACACAGGCTCTACTTCTGCATTTAAAGTGAAGATAGGTATGGTTAAAGTACTAGTTTGAACTAGTAAGAACACAGTAATACACAGCAGAGAAATATTATCACAGTATCATCAGGGTTGGCAGAGACCTCACAGATCATCAAGTCCAACCCTTTACCACAGAGCTCAAGGCTAGACCATGGCACCAAGTGCCACGTCCAATCCTGCCTTGAACAGCTCCAGGGACGGCGACTCCACCACCTCCCTGGGCAGCCCATTCCAGTGGCCAATGACTCTCTCAGTGAAGAACTTTCTCCTCACCTCGAGCCTAAATTTCCTCTAGTGCAGCCTGAGGCTGTGCCCTCTCGTTCTGGCGCTGGCCACCTGAGAGAAGAGAGCAACCTCCCCCTGGCCACAACCACCCCTCAGGTAGGTGTAGACAGCAATAAGGTCACCCCTGAGCCTCCTCTTCTCCAGGCTAAACAATCCCAGCTCCCCCAGCCTCTCCTCGTAGGGCCTTATGCTTACCTAGGCATATATTTTAGATAGTGAGCAGGATATCAAAGGATATCAAAGTGAAATCAACTGACAAATGAGCTCACCGCTAGGCTCAGTGTGTAGCCTTAGCATCCTCTTTGGCCAGAGAGGGCTATCCAAAAAACCTCAGTGAAGAAAGGCTGAGAGGCCTAGGGCTGGTTAGTCTGGAGAGGAGAAGGTTGAGAGGGGATCTGAGCAATGTCTGTAAATATCTGAGGGGTGGGAGTCAGGAAGGAAGACACAGGGACAGCCTCTGCTGATTTGTGCCCTGGCATAGGACAAAAGACAAGAGATGGAAACTGCAGCACAGGAACTTTCAGCTCAACGTGAGGAAGAACTTAACTGTAAGGTTCACAGAGCACTGCAACAGGTTCTCCAGAGAGGTTGTGGAGACTCCCGTGGAGCCTTTTCAGCCCTGTCTGGATGTATTTCTGGGCAACCTCTGCTAGATTCTCTTGTCCTGCTCTGGCAGGGGGGTTGGACTGGAAGATCTCCAGAGGTCCCTTCCAATCCCTAACATCCTGCGGTCCTGTAATCTAACAGCCTTGCCTAAAGCAAGTTTCACCACACATCCAAAAACACTGTATCAAATGCAAGTCCTCATAGGCCAAGTTTCTAAAACAAGACTTAGACACAACAGCCCAGCTGGAACATCATCACCCCCATGAATGGTTTTTTGAGAGGTGTCAGTTTAGTTTCAGATAAGAGGTAACACAGATAAGAAAAAAGGAAGAGACAGATCAACAGCAGCTATCTCAAACCACCTACCTGCTGTACTATCCTACAGACAAAATACTTTTCTGTAGCTACACAGCTGTAAGCAAGCACCAAAACCAAAGAGAGGTTTGAAAAAGATGCAGTCTGTTACCCAACCAAAATATACTGAATGAAAATGGCTTCTGCAAATCTTCACCAGGGAGCAAATAAAGAATGGCTGATGGGGCTGAGCAGAACACCACAGCCAAGCTGCACCAGCCCAGGGAGAAGCCCTAGCAAAAGGCTTTCTTCAGCAGAAACCTAAAGAACAGCTTGGCATCAAGCCTTGCAGAAAGCAGGGGCTCAGCAAAGGGAGCCCTGAGGAGTGCAGACCTCTGTCAAACCAAAGGAGAGAAAACAGGTTACTAAGGAATGAACTGAGAGAAAACGCTAGCAGTCTATGTCCTGTTGCAGAAGAACTTAAAAAAGCAGATGGGACTGGTGACAATGAGCTGGGTCTGCATGACCAGAGAGCATGCAGAGATACTGCAGGTGTGGGGCACCTGCCTTGAGACCATAACAGCAGGGATAGTTTCAAAGTTCAGGAATTTGTTACACTTCATTTGACCATAACTAAGTAGTCAATCTGAAATATTTTAATTGCCTTTTTCACAAAGCCATATTCAATTAGGGATGCTTCCTTGAGCAGGAAGCTGCCCCAGCCTGCCAGTGTGATGGTACACCCCAGTTCCAGGCCCTTCTATTTTCTTAATGGTGTCTGAATTTCTAACACCAAGTGAACGCCCACAAGATCCAGGTATGGGACATCAAGTCTCAACTTAGGCAATGCAGAAGGGAACTGGGCTGGGCAGAAGCAGACGGGAGGCTTCTTGAGGCCAGTTCAAAGATATAATCAATGCTGCCTTTTGAAACAGCTTAAGCACAGCTTTTTAAAAGTAGGTTTCTGCATTAGCCTGCTGGAAAGCCGCAGGCAGATGAATCTTCACATACACCTGACACAGATTAGGGCACCTCAAACAGCATCAGTCTCTATGTGTAGCTGTCCTAGATGTTGCCCATGGTGGCTTGCTGGCTTGGTGAGGATCACAGAAATCACAGAAGGTTTGGGGCTGGAAAAGGGCCTTGAAAGCTCATCCAGTCCAACTCCCCTGCCAGAGCAGGAGCACCTAGACCATGTCACACAAGAACACATCCATTCAAGTCTGGAGTATCTCCAGAGATGAAGACTCCACAACTCCCCTGGGATGTCCCCACCATCCACCCAGCCAACAGCTCCTCCCTCGCATCAGATTCTGGGCAACTCGATGGGGACATTCCTGCAATTCTTCCCTATTTTGAAGCTGGAGATAGAGTTTGAATCAGAAGGCAGTGACAGCACCCTGAACTGAGGAGCTGTACAAGCAGCTTCTGGCATAGCTCAGGACGCTTGCATTGCATGGACACAGTCACATCTCCTGAGCACACGCTCACTGCCATCTCTCACACTTCAATGAGCACACACAGAAAACACCATTCAGGTATTTATTTAATGTCACTTGATAATAACACTAATTACTTCAACTCCAAGTTAATAAGCAACCACTGTAATCAACCAGAGGCTATCAACTCATCTTAGCTGATCATTTATTAATCTTGAAGCAATGTCTCAGACATTGTATTATTACTAGACCTGCTGGTTTGGGGGTTTTTAAAGGCAGTGCTCTATGTAAAGTGCCAGGAATGACTGTATGAACATTAAGGCACACTAGAGAAGCTCCACCTTTTTCATGCAGTATTAGCAGTGAACACAAGGGCAACATTTCTATTTTTTCCAGCAGAGTCTTGTCCTTACAAGCAGTGACTCTGCATTTTTAGCTCTCAGGGCACAAATCCAAGTGTGATCTCATGCAACTGTCAAACTTCTCTTCCAACAGAAAAAAGGCCTGTGCCAAGAACAGGTAGAAAAATCATAAATAGCTCTCTCAGAAGTCGGTTATACATGCAAAATGCTTCCAGAGTATCTTCTTCTTAAAGTTTTTAATGCATAGAGGCAGTTCAGTGAGCATTTGGTCACCTCTTTAATCTGTCACCAGAAAATGCAGCTTCATATTACTGCTGTGTATGAAACACACAGCCAGTTGCTGATGCAGCCAGGACAGACCACAAATGTTTGCCTTCACAGATGAATAAAGTATCCATTACCAACTGTATAAGCAGCCACCTGCCTAATCAGCATTTTCAGTCTATGCTTTGGTGGTTTTTTTTAAAATACTCCTCTTTGGATCTTGCCTGTGCCACTTATACATCAAAAACATTTATCTTTCAGCAGAGGTGCTTTCAGTGTATGTGGTTTGAAGGGGGAACTGAAACAGGTCCAAAGCTCTGCAAGGGCAAGATGGAGGGAAGATGGGGAGCACAGAGCTCAGCCTAGACCTTACAGCCACCACAACTCCCATCTCACCTTCTTCAGCCCCAGTGGGAGAAGAAAAATCTGTTTCACCAGGCCATCCATCTGCTTACACCCACTCCCACTGAAGGTGGCAAGAGCTTTGTTTACATTGAAGCTGGCTTTTCTGCAACGGATTCGTCCTGCTGACTGCAAGTATCAGACAGTGAGATCTTTGAATGTCTCCACTACTACCCCAGCTGCAGGCTCAGTAAGGATGCTGAATGCTACCAGGGACACGGCACTTGAGCATCTACTTAAGCACTTGCTTGAATTAAGGCTCAGCCTGCTACAAAATCTCAGAAGAACAGAAACCATTTAGAGAGGAGACAGATGAAAACAGAGAGGTCATTTTTCTGAATATTGACTGCCTGGTTGGTAGACAAAGCCCCCTTTCACCCCAACACACCCATATGGGAGCAGCTGCGAAGCTGGAGATTCCCAGCCTTAGCACATTCATGTAACCAGAGATCTTTAATGCTGCTGTCTGAAGTTGACCAGAAACCATGGACACCTAATACAGTGATAGGTATGACACAGTTTTAGAGCTGGAGTGGAGAAGATCACAGGGAAATAAAAAGGCTATCTGCACAAATTTAAAAGCACCACTCTCTCAGGGACATTACCTGTGAATTTCAAAGACTGCAATTTAGACACGTGAGTACAAGGAATCCACTTAGGCCCTGCACTGATGTGTAACTCCCCCTTAGGTGAGGTACATGCTATTTTCCATGTCACACAGAGTCAGAAATTGAAGCCTGATGTCATTAGCATCACCTTACCGACAGTCTTTCAGGCTTTATGAAGAAATACTTCTACTTGGCGTATTCTCCTGCACGAACATTCAGGGTGGAATATCCACATCCACTTAGGTCGAGAGAGGGTCTCCTCCCCCTCTGCTCTGCCCTAGAGAGGCTGCACCTCGAATACTGTGTCCAGTTCTGGGCCCCTCAGTTCAAGAAGGGCCTCGGGGAACTACTTGAGAGAGTCCAGTGCAGAGTCACAAAAATTATGAAAGGAGGAGGGGAACATGTCTCTCATGGGGAGAGCCTGCGAGAGCTGCCCAGGAGGGTTGTGGAGTCTCCTTTTCTGGAGATATTCAAAAGCTGCCTGGATGTGTTCCTGTGTGATCTCCTCTAGGTGATCCTGCTCTGGCAGGGGGATTGGACTGGAAGAGCTTTTGAGGTCCCTTCCAGCCTCTAACATTCTGTGATCCTGCTACAGCAAATATTTTGCCAGTTCATACACAAACGACAGCAATCATGGTAGAACGCCAGAATGGACTAACACTGAGCCTTGAGGCAGCAAATCTGGAGGCATTCAGTGTGTTATTGTGTCAAAAATGGACACACAGCCACAGCAAAACAGCTATGAAACAGATTCTGGGAATTCTTTAGGTTTAATTTATGACACGTAGTCCTGAAGAGGCCTTGTTACTTGTGAGGCATTTGGGTGTAGCTACAGAGGTAAGTAACAACTGGATATGCTTGAACAGAAAAAAAACCTTCTTGCTCAGGTTTTAGCTCCATAAGCAAAAATATCAGCACTCAATTGCTACAAAAAAAAGGTAGCAATTTTTCACTCACCATACATTCTCCAAAAGCACATCTCTCAAACACATCACTGAGAGGCAGTGGGTGCAGCAGACTGGGAAGCAGACAGGGCTCAGCACCATTTCTCCAAGTCTGATGACCTACAGGACTAAACTCTCATTGTCTCCCAGCTGCAACCAAGTGAAGCCAGGGAATGTGCTCCCCGTGGACAATAATAGATTTGTCAAGTAATCCCCCCCCAAAAAAGAAAGGTGGGGTAACAGGATGAATCTCAATTCCTGCCTTCATTTGGAATACTTCCTTTCCTAGAGATGGATCTGTGCAGTAGACACAAAAAGAAATTATTGCAGCAACCTCTTTTTCCTTTTCATTCCTTCCTTCGTTGTTTTCAGTCGGGCAGGAGATGCAGAAGTAAACCAACTGTTTTGGGAGATGGGCAGCTTCCTTGGGGGCAGAAAAGGGCCAGGCATGGCTTTCTCTGTGAACTCTGGCAGAAATAGGCCTGATGTTCACCAAATGAAGTCTGATGAAAGCCACAGTCCAAGTACCCTAGGGAGCAATTTCAGACTGGCAGATCAAGTTGAAGAAAGTTTCTTTGTGCCACTGAAGCTTTGCACAGAAATTAGCCTTGAAATAACTTACAGGCCTGGTCCTGATTTTTTTTTTTAATTCAGTTCACGTAACACTGCATTCCTGAGGAGGTCTTCAGCATGTCATGGAATGGTTTACCTCAATGAGGTGAGGATAATGGCTAACAGTGCATGAAAAGGTACTTGCCCCTTGGACTTCTGAGCTACATATTCTGCAGATTTAAGTCACAGACAATGTTTACTTTATCAGTCACCATGACAAAAACCACTGCAAGATGCTGAGCAGTCAGTCAGTGATCTCTTAACCACTTAATATTCCTTGTGCCTTTTTTTTTCCTGTTTGGGCTATTTTAGGGGCTGAATAGCAGATGCTTTTTTTCCTTTGCTTATTAGTTTGGTTTCACTGGCTATGGATGAGGCAGATTTTGGTTTTCAGGGAAACCAAGTCACATGGCTAGCACATTCACTAACAAACAAAATAAAAATAGAAGCATTAGCCTAGAAAAACAAAAGCTGAAACAGATACAAAGAGTGGTATCTAAATAAATCAAAAAGGAGTAAACATCTGAAGAACAACTAAAGATCTGTTTGGTACAAGAATAACAGGTGCAAGTGTGCCAAAAATAATCTAGAAATGTGAAACAGCTTCTGGAACCTTAGTTCTCAGTTGATCAAAAGAAGCTTCCTGAAGGAGCACTAAGGGCAAAGCTTCTTCTGCCCAGGTGAAATGCCTTACTGTGCTCACACTGAGACTTGGGCTGCATATTGTGTGAAATAACTAAGCAAACCTTAATGGCAGCAAGCAGTCTCATTCAGAAAATTATTTCTACACCTTTTCAGTGCCCCACAGCCCAAATAACATGCTGGGCCACACAGGGAAGGCTGTCCCTCACTGCCCCAGCAGCCACATCTCCTGTGACTTTTGAGCTTTTGTTGCTGTTCTTTTTACATCTCCAAGACAAAAACTAAGCTTTACCTGACTTAGTTCACAAGATCCAAAAACAGCTGTAGGTATTTACTGCTCGTGTTCAGTATTATCGGCTCTGAGTTGCAAAACTGAGGGTTTGAAGCTACCTAAAAGAGTGGCATTACTGCAGAAAGGACAAGAGTTGGTAACACTGCGTAAGCAGCTGTAGAAAAAAGGAGCAAGATTTGATTCTCAAGTTTATTTCATGAAGCAGGGGTTTGTTCCTCAAGTTGCACTAAGAAACACTGGAGGGAACACTGGCCTCTCCTGAGGAATGTTGAACTAGAGTAAGGAGACATAACAACTACAACAGCACAAGCAAATTGAGGTAGCCAGCTTAGCTCTGTTCTTGCATGCTTACACAATTCCTTAATTCTAAACATTTCAGACAACAGAGCAGTTGTTTCTTAAATGCCACATAAACTGGCAGTCCTTACGTACATATGCGCAAAGGTAATCAAACTAACAGCAGTGACAAAGCTTGCCAAGTTATGTTCAGACTTTGGAAGCCATCCACGGAGTCATAACTGGAAGGCTTGTGTGAGGAAAGAGGCACAGCAGCACCCCACAATGCAGATGAATGATGTTACTGTGCTCAGTGGTGTCCCAACTGCTGCACAACATGAGCAGGCTGTGAAAGGCTTCACCCATTCCTGTACTCACCAAATATGCTCATGAGCTGTTAGGTGACATTCATGAAGCTTCTCAAAAAAAGAAAAAAGTGCAAAAAGCATACAAGAATCTTTAATGTCAGCTGTGGCAGACAGATTTCTGTTATTTTGGTAGGAGGTTTTAGGGTTGGTTTTCTGTGGTGGGTGTTGAGCGTCTTGGTGTTTTGGGAGGGGGTTGTTTTGTTTTTGTTTTTGTTTTTTTTTTAACTCCTACTTTTTCTATTTGGTATTTAACTAGAAAAACTACATTTAATTCTGGTTTTCTTAAGGGTTTTTTTCTATATTGGAGATCTATTCTGAAGTAGCAAAATCCCTCCAAATAAAATCCCCACCTCACCGCAGTTAGAAACAGCACCTATAGACTGCATTTCTTGTCCAGACCATTCCCAAAGACACTCACTGCCCACACCGGTATCAGATATCCATTCTGTGCATGCTCTGCTACTTAGTTAAGTCCAGGTATATCCTCAATTACAACATGGAGAAGCCAAAACTCCCGCAAACATTTGGTGGTGACAGCACACATCTAATACCTGATACCTCCAGACATTTCCACAGATGTCACAAAAATGCTATATAAATGGTAACGAGCACAGACAAACCAAATCTTCACCAGGAAACCAGTTCACTTCACTCATCTGACAAGAGGACGGAAGAACAAGAGCTCTCATTTCTGACACTTGAAGGGCGTGAGCTGATGCACTGAGGGAATGGATAAGCACCAAAGCCACTGCAAAGCAACTGCAGAGTACAAGTGGAAAACAGGAGGGAAAAAACCGCCAAATCGTTTTTGGCAGCAGTGGATAGTTAGATCAGGTTTCGTGTGCCAGAAACATGGATGCACATAGCACCATGATCATGAGGCACAGTGCATTTCTGCCTGGTTTCACCTTGTGGTCTGTTAAAACAAAGCTAGCCCCCGAGCCTCTCTTGTGGCCTCAACGGCATCTGCTCTCAAGTCGTGTCTGTCAAAGCCATTAGTTTTAAGTTCAGGCACAGAATCCTGCCTCAAATCAAAGGAAAGAAAACACAGATGGTAGTTTCCCCACGTGGCAGGTGTACACACTCCAACACAGAAGCACTGTTGGGCTTTACTTGTGCTGCTTCCCTGTGTGGTGAAAACCCAGGAGAATAGTACAAGGTGTCATTAGACAGTGGCATCTTCTTCAAGGAGACACAGAATCAGTCAGGGTTGGAAGGGATCATCTAGTTCAAACTCCCCTGCCATGGGCAAAGACACAGAATCACAGAAAGGTCTTGGTTGGAAGGGACCTCCAGCAGGGGCACTCTCAACTAGATCAGGCTGCCCAGAACCATGTCAAGCCTCACCCTGTATATCTCCAGGGATGGTGCCCCAAACACCTCCCTGAGCAACCTGTTCCAGTATTCCACTACCCTCATGGTGCAAAACTTGTTCCCAACATCAAATTTAAATCTACTCATCTCTAGTTTAAAACCACTGTCCCTCATCACCCCTGCATCACTAGAAAGGCTGCAGAAGCCCAAACACCTCAAGTTGCTGATGCACTGACTCAGATAAAGTACCCTATATTTAGAAAAAAAAAACAGAAGGCCTTATTCTGACAAAGGGATGCGTAACTTCCCCTCGGTCTACAGTACTTCGCACCATTTGCCTTGTTACCCTGAAGTGGAAACAGTTGTCTAATACCTCAACACCAACAGCCTGCTTGGTAGCATTCGTTACACAGTTGTTACTAGCATTTTCCCAGCTTTTGCTTTCCATTAAAAACACTGCTTGGAGAACTTCCATCTGCACGATCTGACCAAAGCTAAGAACACACTGACTCCAGGGTATCACATTCAGAGTCCACTGCAGAAACTCCTGCCAGCATGAAGACGTGATCAAATTCACTTGTTAAGCAAGAGATGACTGCTTATGATTCAGCCACAGGGCAGTGAGGAGACAGAGACTTGAAGTTCTGTAAGTTGTGGTGTGGGGGGGAGTTTGGAAACCTGGCCCAAATCACCACGCTGGAATCCAGAGAGTGGCATGTACTATATTATATATATTTTTATATATATATATATATATAAATAAAATGTATTTAATAGACTCAAAAAAAAAAAAAAAGGAAGGAAGGAAGGATGGCTAAAACAACAACCTGGTCTAGTTGAGAATGTTCCTGCTGACTGTCAGAGGGCTCAGACTAGCTGACCTTTGGAACTCTCTTTCAGTCTACAGTATTCTATGATTCTAAACCACCCTACTTTCCTACCTCGGCCTAAAACTACAGCTTTCTTCTCCTGAGTTTCAGCTCAGACTAGGTGACAGCTACATAAAGACACTTCAAGAGAAGCTATATATAGGATGAAATGAACTTCTCCCCAGGAACCTCCAGATCTAGGTCGCCTTGCCTCTTCTGGAAGGTTAGAAAAAGCAGGTTACTTATTGAACAGGAATAGTTTATGGAGGAAAACAAAAAATTAGCTGGAACATGAAATTTTGGGTGCATAGTACTTTTTAGAAATAATTTAAAAAATTAAATATTGGGTCTCTTCCTGACTCCATCTACTGTAGATTAAGAAACTGAAACAAAAGGAATGGGCATTATTTGATCAACTTTCACAGGTTTAGCCACATAGTAAAATAAGTACAACTTGAATTCTTAAAAATCCCAGACTGCTTACATTCAGACATAATGTAAAAGCTTTCCTTGTACTTAATTTTTGGTTCTTACAGATGACTGGCTGGAAGGATTAGACAGAAATCAGCAGAGCTCCAGGCCAGTTATTGGATGAGTCCACTCTGACAGACAAAAGTGAAACACTACCACTTTCAGTCAAGGGCAGGGTAGGAAAACAGCTGAGCATCTCACTCAGGTTTGAGCCAAAGGCCATCATCTAACTCAGTCCAGATGCTAGAGGTACCACCTATGCAGTGCTCCTTACTAGTTCAAATTGTCCTGTAGAGGTATGGACCTGTATTCTCAGTTTAGTGACCAAAATGGGATTTTATCAGCTCTTGTGAGCTTCAGAGACCCAGCAACAAAGCAGTGAAAGAACAGTAATCCAGAAAAGAATCAACAGTTAAACTTCACAATTTCTGCTTCAATTGTAGAAGTGATATTGTTTCCTTCCAAGAAGGGCAAGGTACTTTCAAGGATGTCACTCTCCAGAGGATAAGCCACAGCTGTCTTAAGGTCTCCAAGCAGATAAACAGCCTTACAGAACACTAAAGCAATGATTTTGCTGTATTTCATAAACAAAACCAAAGAAATATGGTTTATGCATACACATCAGCACACCTAAAGAGAAACCCCCAAACGTTAGCAACTTGCAAGAACAATTTAGCACTACTATAGTGCTTAAAATCAAGTCTACATGCGTGGAAATACTAATTCAGTGTCTTAACTAAATCTTAATTTAGAGCATTCGTTTGCTGATTTGAGCCTTTTATATATAGCTTCTGCTGAATACAGACCTTAACTGCTTTCTGTTAAGCAACAGTACAACCCAAACGAGTTTAGCAGTTTGCTTGCTCAAAATCTGAGAGCAATCACTTCTCTCCCTGAACTTTTGACAAGAATTTATCCAGGTAAAAGAAATACTTGCTTTAAATTATACTGCAAAATTGTAACTATGCCTGAACTACATATTTTGACAACTGTGCTAATAAAACACTGTGATTAATGCTCAGTGCACAGAACAAACTCTGTATCTGGGTTTAATGGCAATGAATAAAAGCCAGACACAGGCATCATCCCAGGGCAGTCATGCATTACACTGTCCCATAGACACTGATATAATGGAATCTGATGCACTTTGATCTTTTGGATAAGCCTCCCGCAGCTCTGAAACAGAAAGAACAAGAGCACCCAGCTCCAACCAAATCTGCAACGTTAGCACACCGAGTCAGAGCTTTCTATACCACCCCCACCAAGATGCCTGATACATCAATAAAGCAAGCCAGATAAATACTGCTTCATTTCCTTATGGCTAGTGCTTGTATACAAATCATCAGGAGAACCAGAATAAGAATGGTGAGACCCCCACCTGGAGTATTGTGACCAGTTCTGGAGCCCCTATTACAGGAAACATCTGGAGGTGCTGGAATGAAGAAGGCACCAGGGAGACCTAATAGCAGCTTTCTAGTATCTGAAGAGGGCCCACAAGAAAGCTGGGGAGGGATTTTGTAGAGGGTATGGGAGTGATAAGACTGGGAGGAACTGATCCAAGTTAGAGAAGGACAAATTGACATTAGATGCTAGAAAGTTCTTCAGCATGAGGGTGGTGAGACACTGGCACAGGTTGCCCAGGGAGGTGGTGGAAGTCTCATCCCTGGATGCTTTTATGGCCAGGCTGGATGTAGCTGTGGGCAACCTGATCTAGTGTGAGGTGTCCCTGCCCATGGCAGGGGGGTTGGAACTGGATGATCCTTGAAGCCCCTTCCAACCTCGACAATTCTGTGATTCTGCCTAAAGAGAAACATTACAGTCTTTGCAGAAATACCATCCAAGTACACTGTGCTAGTTTGAAGCTAGCTAGAATGTTTTGAAGGATTAGATCACAGGCTGTGAAAGAGAAACAGTGGTGATGTGTACTTCACTCATAGGCTTGCTGAGATGTGTAAGAACAGGAGTATAACCATAGATAAGGCAGTTCAAGCACTGCCTGGGCTTTGAGTGGCATACCTCTCTAACCTTACCCTCCATCTCTCTGATTAATCCACTTGCTTCCTAATCCCACTGGTCAACCCTCCATTCTCTCTTGGGGCACAAGGCAACGTTTGGGCTAAAGTAGAGGGGTGAGAGAAGGTGGAAGGGCAGTAGGGAACCCCTCCTGGGGACTCAGGTTTCTGGGAAGGGTGTTGTCTTTTTGTATTACCTTTTACCTTGTATATTTCCATATATAACTGTATATATATCTGCTTCTATACTGTGCTAAGCTGTAAATAATAAGCCTCATTCAATTTCCAGAGCCCTCTGAGTCTAGTCTGGGTGATTTCCAAAGTGGGGGAGGGGGAGCGGGGAACACCCAAACCACCACATCTTTTATTTTGGTGCCCAACGTGGGGCAAATTAATTTCTGAGTGATTGTTAATTAACTCTGGGAATCAGAATGAAGCTATTTTACTTACTGGGGGCTATTGTGTAATCTATTTTCTGCTTTCTGGTGTATTAATTGGGTTAAAGCCCAAATTGGTTACTTTTTGTTTAATCTAATTTTGAAGAAGATAAAAGATTACATCCATTTTTTGGAGTTGTGAGGATTTCATCCTTGGGTATACAGGGTTTAATGTTACTGAGTCTTTTACCAGTAATACTACAGGAACATTTACCAGAAACATTACAGGAAATGTTTCTTCTTCTGCTGCTTTGTCCACAGCTTCAATGAGAGTAATTTTGCCTAAGATCCAGGTACCTAACCCTTGCTCTGAATTTTATTCATGTGAGATTGTGGCATTTCTGTCATGTGTGAACTTAGGTCTTGTAATTTTGATTTTCATATTAGTTTTGGCATTATGTAAGAGAAATTTGGGTGTGATGCCTTTAAGGAACCAGAGAAAGCAGCAGCTATCCTTGAGTAAAGATAAAGAGAGTCTAAACATTTCTAGCTCAGAGGGAGATCAAGGGGGGGCCACCACTGCACCTCCTCCCCTAGATTCTGGGAAAGCTGCCAATGTCCTGGGTAATAACAACAACATGGCACAAAGCCCAGGAACAGAGATAATGACTCAGGCCCAAGATGTTCCTTCAACTAATTCAACTCCTCAGGCAGCAAAGACCCCTGCCCCTAAGCCAAATTCAAACTCACAGACCTCAGGCCAGACCTCCAATAATTCAAAACCACTAGTGGACTCGTCAAAGTCCATCTCAACTCAAACCATCTTGGCGTCAGCCAAAGCAGAGGCTAAGACAAAACATTTGACAAAGAGTGATTCAAAAAAGGACTTAGGAGAGGGGACCTCTGGTGCACAAGAGGAGGAAGAGGAGACATATAGTCTTTGAGATTTGGCCAACATAGTTAGATCTCAGTACTCTGACGAGAGGACTGTTGTGAGATTGGCTGCCAAGAAAGAGGATGGTTCCGATGAGTTCAAGAATGCTCTTAGGAAAGTTCTGTTTCTAGGCCAGGGACAACCACAACAATAACAGGAAGGGGAGAAGGATGACATCCAGGATTCCAATGATCCCTTCAGAGAGCTCAGGCAAGTTAGAAAGGAATACTCAAGGGAATCAGG
>WAAF01019482.1:4071-28285 GCA_013400475.1 Tricholaema leucomelas
AAGGGTATAAATATCGAGGGGTTCTCGCCTTGGGGTGTTCCCGCCTTGGGGTGCTCCTGCCGTGGAGTTTGTCCCCACTTCGGATCATGTTCCTGCCTTGGTGTGCCTGCTTGGAGTTCTCCCTTTTCCTGGATAGCTTCTATGCAGTGAACCTTTGATGCTCTGAAGACAAGCTCTGAAGGTCTTCACCTTAAGCATCCTATTGTGCTGCTTAGCGCTTCCTAACGACCCTGAAGCTTTCTGAAAAGACCACGGGACAGACCTTTGAATCATCCTTCTTTTCAAGCCAGCTGTCATGAGTAGCCTATAGCTCAGCCTATTTTTGATAGTGGGAAACGCTATATATTTAATAGCTAAGCCTTTTCCAACTTCTGACTTAAAATTAGTCAAGTTTACCTGTGGCATCCTATTGCATAGATATTCTCAACCAACCAAGAAAGAACCTGCTAATTAAATATAAATTATCTTCTGTATACAGTTTTGGGGGCGGGTTTTTGGGAAAATAAAATAACTCTATTTTTATAAATTCCTGACTCGGCCTAATTAATTCCTGCCTTCGTAATAGTCTGCATATCTTACCAGTGTTTGTATTTTACATTTACATGACTATTTATTTGTCTCATGGTCAGAGAGAAACTACAAGCTCAGCATCATAGTCTATGTGAATTCCGTCTTGCACAGGTGATTGATGCCTGGGAGAAGACAGATTCTTTGTCCTGAGACTGAGGGCTGATAAAAGAGTTCTGCACACTGCCCATGCACAGAAAGCTTTCTGCTTAGCTCTGCTTGAAGATACAAATATGTTTTTCCCTCCTTTTTTTTTTTTTCACTGCATAGAAATTTCCATTTGAAATGCTAAACTGAAGATAAAGTTTCTGAAGTTTGTGTCAAAATTAGCATGGTGGGTGGGAGCAGGAGATATTTTTTTCTGAGGAGCAGAGTCCTCAGCACAAGAGAGTATGTCAATAGAGATGAATGGAATCTGAAACATAAAGGTTAGCTTTTTTAACAGCTGAAGTTAGAAAGAACTGTCTTTGTAACACAGGTCACAAAGAAACCAAAGTGTCTGCACCTGAAACACCAAGTGGCTTTCTCGTAGGTGTTAGATATGGTTTGTTTTCATTGAATTGTGTGTACATGCATGCATGTGTGTTGGTGGTGATCAATTGACAGATGCTGCACATTTTTTTTTAAACTTGCTGAGTCTCTATTAATAGGACCTGGGGTGGAGCTGCATTTTGTAATTCACAGTTAAGTCCTTAATATTTAAATGTTTCCTGAGCCAAAATGGATGCAAATAGGCAATACTTTCTCCCTAAATCTGTTACCAGAGAGATTCTGAAGAAAATAGTCTTAGTTTAATTGAACTTTAAATTCCCACCTTAGTTTATTTTCTATATTCTCATTGTTCTCAATCACATTATGTAAAGTGCCATTTGAAAACAAGAGCCACAGCTATACTAGTAAATTTTACATGCTCAAAACTGGTTTTGGATGCAGAAACCAGGTAGTACTGGTTTCTTTACTGGGAAAATAATTTTAAACTCCAAAACTCGATGACCACATTGAAACTGCCTGTTGAGAATCATCTTTGGCCTATACAATCTCCTAAACAGTTCCCAGAAATTACCTGGGGAAATGCTGGTTATTTGGCACAAAACCTGTGCTAGAGACAACTCTAGCAATATTATTTTATGAGCAATTTTATTCCAGAGTCCAGAAATATTTCCTGGCACTGGTAAGCTTAATAGTTTAACGACTGAGTACAGTTGTTAAATCCATTGAACTGCACTGTACTTAATTTGGCAAATAACTAAAGAGCAGGTCTTACTGTGTATCATTCAGAGAGATCGTTCTCTGACTTTATCTTCAGATTAACCTAAGGACTGTATTCACTGCTGGCTGACAGCCCTGGATGACAGGAAAATGATCCCACACATATATTCTACATGCTTCTCTGTGAACAAAACTTAAGAGTTTGAAAAATAAAAAAAAAAAAAAATATATCTAGTCAAGAATTGCAAGACAAAAGTAACACACATTTGTGAATTCCATGAATAATTCAATATTTATGAATCAAAAGTTCACTGAAACTCTCTCAGCTTGACTTTATGCACTGGTGATGCCATTTTATCTTTGTTAAAAAAATAAAAATAGTAAGTTGAATATTCTTTACCAAGTTTGTTGTGATTTTTTTTTTTTTTTAATTTGTAGCAGCAGACAAAATGACCTATTTCTGTAGTCCAGGTCACATGTGTATGGATAAATAGATAAATGGGGAGAAAGAAGCTACAACTTACAGTTTTTTTTTCTGTTTTAGGAGGTGAGCTTATTTGTTCATTTAGTTTTCTTCTTTCAAGTATTTAATGTGCGAGAACATGGTTTACACTCTCCTTCATGGCAAAGGCTTTCACATGTATAAATTAACTCAGAGCTACTGCAAGCAAGAGATTTGCCACACATTTTTCCACATGATGGGATAGGATCTGTGCATATTTTATGTTCAACACATTCCAGTTCCAGTAATTTCCTGAGAGGAGTCTGACCACAGAGACAGCAATACACTACTTGCGAAAGGTGAGGACAGAGCTGGCAAAGGTAAGGATGGCATACCTGGGTACAGGTGTGCTACCACGATTCAATTTCTTGCCACATGTATTCAGACATGAGAAGTTCCCAAAGCCATCTGAGAATCACAGAATCAGTCAGGGTTGGAAGAGACCACAAGGACCATCTAGTTCCAACCTCCCTGCCATGCCCAGGGACACCCTATCCTAGATCAGGCTGGCCAGGTCCCCATCCATCCTGGCCTTAGACACCTCCAGGGATGAGGCCTCAGCCACCTCCCTGGCCAACCCTTTCCAGGCTCTCAGCACTCTCATGCTGAACAACTTTCTCCTCATGTCCAGCCAAAACCTACTCGTCTCCAGTTTCACTCCATTCCCCCTAGTCCTGGCACTCTCTGATATTCTGAAAAGTCCTTCCCCAGGTTTTTCATAAGCCCCCTTCAGATACTGAAAGGCCACAATAAGGTCACCTGGGAGCCTCCTCTTTTCCAGACTGAACAGCCCCAACTCTTTCAGTCTGTCTTCACAGGATTGGTACTCCAGCCCTCTGATTATCGCAGTGGCCCTTCTCTGGACATGCTTCATCACATCCATATCCTTCTTGTAATGGGGGCTCCAGAACTGGATGCAGTACTCCAGGTGGGGTCTCACCAGAACAGAGTAGAGGGGAAGAATCACCTCCCTCAACCTCCTGGCCACACTTCTGATGCAGCCCAGGATCTGGTTGGCCTTCCAGGCTGCAAGTGCACACTGCTGGCTCATGTTGAGCTTCTTGCCCACCAGCACACTCAAATTCCTCTCTTCAAAGCTGTTCTCCAGCCAGTCACTGCCCAGACTGGAGTTGTGCTTGGGATTGCCCTGACCCAGATGCAGGACACTGCACTTGGTTTTGTTGAACCTCATGAGGTTGGCTTGTGGCCACCTCTCCAGCCTGTCCAGCTCCCTCTGGATGGCATCCCTTCCCTCCAGCATGTCTGCTGCATCACACAGCTTGGTGTCATCAGCAAACTTGCTGAGGGTGCACTCAATGCCTCTCTCCATGTCACCAAGATGTTGAACAAGACTGGTCCCAGAATTGATCCCTAAGGGACTCTGCTTGTCACTGGCTTCCAAGTGGACATGGACCCGTTGAGAGCCACTCTTTGGGTGCAGCCATCAAGCCAGTTCTCTCTCCATCTCGTGGTCCACCCATCAAATCCATGTTTCACGAGCTTGGAGACCAGGTTATGGTGCAGGACAGTGTCAAAGGCCTTGCTCAGGTCCAGGTAAAGGGCATCAGTTGCTTGACCCTCATCTATGAATGTTGTGACCTGTACACAGGAGGTCACCACGTTTGTCAGGCAGGATCTTCACTTGTGATGGGCAGTTCTTCCTTCCAGTCCCTGACACTATCTTCCATGACTCCAGGAGTGTGGCTGGAGGCCTTTTCAGTGAAAACTGAGGTAAAGAAGTCATTTGGAACCTCAGCCTTTTCTGTCACTTGTGACCATTTCACCTGTTTCCTTTCTGAGGGGGCCTACACCTTCTCTAGTCTTCTTTTTACCATTAATATACCTGTAGAAATTCTTGGTGTTCTCTTTTACTTCTCTGGATAGATGCAATTCAAACTGTGCCTTGGCTTTCCTAACCAGATCTCTAGATGCTTGAGCAGCTTCCTTATATACCCCCCATTCTGGCTCTCCTTTCTTCTACTTCTTATAGAGGTTTTTTCTTTTTTTGTGTGTGACAGCTCAGCCAGACAGGCCTCCTAACATTCTTCCCTGCTTTCCTCTTTGTTGGTATGCATTGCTCCTGGACACAGAGGAGGTGATCCTTGAATACTGACCAGCTGTCTTGGGCCCCTCTTCCCTCTAGAGCTTTGTCCCATGATACTTTAGCTAGCAGATTCCTGAAACCATCAAAGTCTGCACGCCTGAATTCTAGGGTTGTAAATTTAGAATACGTCCTCCTGGTTGCCCCGAGGATCTTAAATTCAACTGCACCATGGTTACTGCAACCAAGGCTGTCCCTGAGCCTCACATCGACCACTAGCCCTTCCTTGTTGCTGAGAACAAGGTTCAACATAGCACCTTTTCTTATTGATTCCTCTACCATTTGGAAGAGGAACTTGTCATCTAAGCAATCCAGCTCCATGAGAGCCTGATTCAGGAAGAGAGCAGTACCAAGGCTAGCTCCACTAAAACACACTTTTTCGAAGCCTTTTCAAAGCTTTTTTCTCCACTTTGGGATTTTCTCAATCGGAGAAGCCCAGAAGGGGGCAGGGAAGCAGCAGGCACAACAAGCTACACGGCATAAGTGCAGGCTCAAGGGTGAGGCAGAGGGGGTGGTGCCTGGCGAGCAGCCAATTTAAACAAGGAGCAGCAGCAGCAACTCCAGAGCCTGATTCGGGAAGAGATCTAGGCTACTCTGCTGAGCTTAGCCACACCATGTGCCAGGGAGAGAGGAAAACAAAACAAACCAATCCAACAAACCACACACAAAAAAAAAAAAAAACCACAAAATCTTCACACCCAACCAACTACCATTAGACCTCGAAGAGAGTGAGACATGGTGCAAACTAGGGCAAAATTTTACAATACTTGTAAAACTATGGGCACCCAAACAGAGCCCACCCATAGGAATGCAAGTGTCCAGGCAACTGGCTGTGAGGAGTGTTGGATCCTGGCACTCGAAGTCGAGGGATACAGAGGCAATGGCTACATTAGGTGTGAGCAGATTAATAGTCTGCTTAACCTAGTGGCTGAACTGAAGGGTGAAGTGAAAAGGCTTAAGGCTGAAAGGGAATGTAAAAGAGAGTTGGATGCACAGCACCATGCTCTGCAGTCCCCCTTACCAGAGGGAGATGAACCAAAAAACAAGGGAAAATGGATGCTGGTGCCTGCCAGAAAACCCTTCCAGCCAACCTCACATCCTCAGCTGCCCTTACACAACAGATATAGGGCACTAGAGGTTGAGGGTGAGGTGGCTTTGGAGGAGGCAGAAGCATCACCAGCTGGGAGGGAAACTGAAGTAAATCAATTGCCCCATCACATCAGAACAAGTACCCAAAAGAAAAAGAGGAGGGTAATTGTTATTGGTGATTCCCCTCTGAAGGGAACAGAGGGCCCCATATGCCGGCCAGACCCCTTCCACAGGGAGGTCTGCTGCCTCCCTGGGGCCCGGGTCAGGGATGTTACCAGAAGGATGCCTACTGTAGTGAAGCCCTCTGATTACTATCCCTTATTAGTTATACAGGCAGGAAATGATGAGGTTGATAACAGAGGGCTAAAAGCTATCAAATAGGACTTCAAGGCACTGGGAAAAACAGTTGAGAGAACANCCCTTCAGCTAGTTGTAGACAGCAATGAGGTCCCCCCTGAACCCCCCCTTCTTCAGGCTAAATAACCTCATCTCTCTCAGCCTGTCCTCATAGGGTTTGTGTTCCAGGCCTTTCACCAGCTTCGTCACCCTTCTCTGGACATGTTCCAGCACCTCAACATCTCTCTTGAATTGAGGGGCTCAGAACTAGACACAGGACTCAAGGTGTTGCCTGACCAGTGTTGAGTACAGGGGCAGAGTAATCTTCCTCGTCCTACTGGCCACACTGTTCCTGATACAGGCCAGGATGCCATTGGCTTCCTTGGCTACCTGGGCACACTGCTGGCTCATCTGCAGCCTATGATCTACCAGTACCCCCAGGTGGCTTTCTTCCTGGCTGCTCTCCAGCCACTCTGTCCCCAGTCTGTAGCATTGCTTGGGGTTGTTGTGGCCAAAGTGCAGAACCCTGCAATTGGCCTTGTTAAATTTCATCTAATTGGCCTCTGCCCACCCATCCAGCCTGTCTATGTTCCTCTGCAAAGCTCTCCTACCTTTCATCACATTAACACCTGCTCCCAGCAGGTGTTATCTGCAAACTTACTGATGCTGGATTCAATCCCATCGTCCAGATCATCAATAAAGAGGTCGTTGCTGCCTCCAACAAAACTTTGGATTCTTTGATCTTGGGGAACTTTATATGGCCTCAGGTCTGCAAGCAACAGATGGGGTAGAACTGACTCAGAGCAGAAGAAGGACCCTGGCACATGAGATGGCTGGGCTTGTTGAGAGGGCTTTAAAATAGAGTGGAATGGGGAGGGGGTTAAACATGACAGCGCTAGAGATAAACCAAAGGAAACTGAGGATGGTAGGTCAGCTATAGAGGTAAAATCGGCAGCCCTTCTGAAATGCATGTGTACTAATGCACGAAGTATGGGTAGCCAACAAGAGGGCCTGGAAGCCTTGGTGAAGGAGGAAAACTATGATGTCATCACTATCACAGAGGTGTGGTGGGACTACTCACATTGGAGTGCTGTAATCAATGGCTATAGACTCTTCAGGAGAGAGAGGCAAGGGAGAAGAGGTGGAGGAATGGCTCTGCATATTAGGGATGCTCTGGATGTCATTCAGGCAGAAACTAAGGATGATCAAGTTGAGTCTTATGGGTGAGAATTAAGGGGAGGGCCAACAAGACTGATATCCGAGTTGGAGCCTGTTATAGAGAACCCAACCAGGAAGAAGAGGTTGATTTGTTACTCTTTAAACAACTGGGGGCTGCCTCAAGATCACCTGCCCTTGTTCTTGTGGGTGACTGTAACCTGCCAGACATCTGCTGGGACTTAAATACTGCAGTGAAGAGGCAGTCTAGAAGGTTTCTAGAGTGTGCAGAGGATAACTTCTTATCCCAGATGTTATGTGAGCCTACCGGAGGGGCAGCTCTGCTTGACCTGCTGCTCACAAATAGAGAAGGGCTGGTTGGGGATGTGGTGTTCAGAGGCTTCCTGGGGTCCAGTGATCACCAAATTATAAAGTTTTCAATATATGGAGAAAGCCAGCTTGCCTAAGGGCAGATTTCAGCCTATTTAAGGAACTAACTCAGAAAGTTCCTTGGGAAACATCCCTTCAAAACAAAGAGGTCCAGGCAGGTTGGACCTACTTCAAGAAAGAACTCCTAAAGGCACAGGAGCAGGCTGTGCCATTGTACGGGAAGATGAACCAATGAGGGAGGCTGCCAGGCTGGATGGGCAAGGAGCTGGTAAAGGAGTTAAAGATAAAAAAGAGAGTATATCGCCTTTGGGAAAAAAGGGGAGGTTTCTCAGGAAAAGTTCAAGGATATTGCTAGGTCTTGTAGGAAAAATATTAGAGAGGCAAAAGCCTATTTAGAATGTGGCTAGCAACAGCTGTCAAGGAAAATAAAAATGTTTCTATAAATATATCGATGGCAAGAGAAGGGGCAAGAACAACCTCCAGTCCTTATTAGACAGAGAGGGGAATATAGTGACAAAGGATGAGGAAAAGGCAGAGGTGCTTAACACCTTCTTTACCTGAATCTTCAATAGTGGGACAGGTTATCTTCAGAACAACTGGACTCCTGAGGTGGCACCTGGAGTCAGGGTCCAGTATAGTCCCCCTCTAATCCACAAGGAAGAAGTAAGGGACCTGCTGAGGCACTTGGATCCTCACAAGTCCATGGGGCCAGATGGGATCCATCCTAGGGTGCTGACAGAGCTGGCAGATGAGCTGGCCAAGCCAATCTCCATCATTTATCAACAGTCCTGGTCCTGGCTCACTGGAGAGGTCCTCAAAGACTGGAAGCTGACCAATGTGATGCCCATCCACAAGAAGGGTTGAAAGTAGGAACCAGAAAACTACAGACCTGTCAGCCTGATCTCAGCACCAGGCAAGGTCATGGAACAAGTTGTCTTGTATGCCATTGCAAAGCACCTACGGTATGGCCAACAGATCAGGCCCAGCCAGCATGGGTTTAGGAAGGGCAGATCCTGTCTTACCGAACTGATCTTCTTTTATGATCAGGTTACCCGCCTCGTGAATGTGGGGAAGGCTGTGGATGTAGTCTACCTGGACTTCAGCAAAGCCTTTGACAGCATATGCCACAACAAACTCCTGGTAAAGTTGGCAGCTTGGACAGATTGACTCTGATACGGGTGAAGAACTGACTGGAAGGCCATGTCCAGAGAGTGGTGGTGAATGGTGCTACATCCAGTTGGCAGCCAGTCACTAGTGGTGTTGTGCAAGGATCAGTGCTGGGCTCAGTGCTGTTCAACATCTTTATTGATGATGTGGACGAGGAGATTGAGTCCAGCATTAATACATTTGCAGATGACACCAAGCTAGGAGCAGGTGTTGATCTGTTGGAAGGTAGGAGAGCCTTGCAGAGGGACATAGACAGGCTGGATGGGTGGGCAGAGGCCAATTAGATGAAATTTAACAAGGCCAATTGCAGGGTTCTGCACTTTGGCCACAACAACCCCAAGCAATGCTACAGACTGGGGACAGAGTGGCTGGAGAGCAGACAGGAAGACAGCCACCTGGGGGTACTGGTAGATCATAGGCTGAAGATGAGCCAGCAGTGTGCCCAGGTGGCCAAGAGAGCCAATGGCATCCTGGCCTGTATCAGGAACAGTGTGGCCAGTAGGACGAGGAAGATTTTTCTTCCCCTGTACTCAACACTGGTCAGACCACACCTTGAGTACTGTGTCCATTTCTGGGGTCCTCAATTCAAGAGAGATGTTGAGGTGCTGGAAGATGGCCTGAGAAAGGCAATGAAGCTGGTGAGAGGCATGATACACAAACTCTATGAGGACAGGCTGAGAGAGCTGAGGTTGTTTAGCCTGAAGAAGAGGGGGCTCAGGGGGGACCTCA
Source organism: Tricholaema leucomelas (assembly GCA_013400475.1). Lineage (NCBI taxonomy): Eukaryota > Metazoa > Chordata > Aves > Piciformes > Lybiidae > Tricholaema lacrymosa > Tricholaema leucomelas. The sequence continues at coordinate 13,317 of WAAF01019482.1, forward strand.
TTGCTGTCTACAACTAGCTGAAGGGAGGTTGTAGCCAGGTGGGAGTTGGTCTCTTCTGCCAGGCAACCAGCAATAGACAAGGGGACTCAGTTTCAAGTTCTTTCTGGGAAAGTGTAGGCTGGCTGTTAGGAGGAAGTTCTTCCCAGAGAGAGTGATTTGCCATTAGAATGGTCTGCCCAGGGAGGTGGAGTCACCATCTCTGGAGGTGTTGAAGAAAAGCCTGGATGAAGCCCTTATTGCCATGGTCTAGATGACTGGATAGGTCTGGGTGCTAGGTTGGACTGGATGGTCTTTGAGGTCTCTTCCAACCTGGTTGATTTTATGATTCTATGATATGATTCTGTAATTGTTGATGCCTTGCTTTGTTGTCATTCCAGCAGATAGGCTCTCCTTTTCTCTGCAAGCATTATTTTTCCAGGCTTTCAGCCAACCCCATAGAGCATTTGCTACCATCCATGAGTTGATGTAGAGGTAAAGGATAGGCCAATTGTCACATTCAGCCACATCAAGTGCATGTTGGATAGCTTTTGCCTCAGTGAATCGACTGGATTCATCTTCTCCAACTCTTGTGTAAGTAAGTCTCCTGGTAGGACTCCAGACTGCTGACTTTCATCTTTATTTGTTCCCAACAAGATTGCATGAACCATCTGTGAACAAAGCATATTTCTTTTCCTCATCAGAGAGATCACCATAAGGAGCAACTTCTTCAGCACGGGTTACTTTCTCCTTAGAAGGTTTTATACAGTCTGTGCCTTCTGGCCAGTAAGTGATCACTTCCACCAGACCAAGGTGATGAAGATTATACATTTGCCCTAGTTGGGATGTCAAAGACATCCACTTAGACCAGGTTGTATCTGTGCCATGATGTGGTAATTAATCTTTGCCTTTGAACATCCAGTTTAAAACCAGCAATCTTGGAGATGAAAACAACTGTGACTCAGTTCCAATCACTTCAGAAGCTGCTTTCACTTCTTCATAGGCTGCTAGTATCTCTTTCTCTGTTGGGGTGTAATTTGCCTCTGAATCTCTGTGTCTATGACCCCAGAAACCAAGTGTACGACTACTTGTCTCATTTGGAGGTCTCTACCAAAGGCTCCAAGTTGGACCATTGTCACTTGCAACTGTGTACAGAATGTTCTTAATGTCTGGACTAGTTCGCAAAGGACCCTAGACCACCTGCATGGACTACTTCCCACTTTATCTGATCAAGGGCTGCTTGTTGTTCAGGTCCCCACTCCAAATTGTTTCTCTTACGAGTCGCATCGTGCAGAGTTTTGACATTTTGACCTAACCCAGGAATGTGTAGTCTGCAAAATCCCGCTGCACCCAAGAAAGAGAGGTTTTTAATCACATCCTGTGGATTGTGATGATGACCATCCTGCCACCACACTCCCAAAAATCGAATTTCTCTGGCAGGTTCTTTGACCTTGTCCCTCTTGATGGCAAAACCTGCTTGTAACATGATGTCAATTATTTTTTTACATTTCTCGAAGACTTCCTCAGCATTTTGGCCCCACATAATGATGTCGTCGATGAATTGCATATGCTTTGGAGCTTTACCTTGCTCTGGTGCATTGTGGATCTCTGTGGTGGTAGGCTTGATGGGGCAAACGTGGGCTTATCCATGTTGGATTGCCCGGATGTGTTCCCCTGTTCCTCTGCTCCTCCTGTGCTGCAGTAAGCAACCATGGGACGGGAGGGTGAAAAAAACCTGGCTTCACCTAATATGGTGAGGCCTGGGAAAGTGCCATTCCAATGGGCTAATCTGTGTTCAATGCCCCACTAGTCACAGATTGGATATCGATGAAAAGATTAAACAGGTAGCATGGGGGCTGCTGCCACCTCATTTTTGCATCCTGAATTTTCCTGAAGAGCTTGCCAAGAACAGGGTCTAAATGCTTCCATGTGATGGCCTGCATAGCCAGCATGACATTCTGATGAGACTGAACATTGTAAGACATCCTGCCTGCACCTGAAAGTCTCCTGCCAAGACAAGAAGTCCTCGAGATACACAGGTTGTCCAGAGGAGCCAGGAGACAAGGCCAGACATTGTCTGCCTCCTTTTCCCCAGAAGCCTGGGAAGAATCAAGTCTCAGTGTCCATCAAGACAGAGTTCCACATGCTTTGGGTACTGTCTGAATTACACCTTGTGAGTAAATACTTAAAAGCCTCTTCCAATGTAATATTTGCATTTTCTACTTTAAGAAATAAGTGATCTAGTATTGCCTGTTCCCTGTGTGTATAAATTTCCAAACTGTGAATGTTTTGAACCTGTGTTCAATGTCTATGGTAGCATACCATTTGACCTCCTTTGATTCCAGCTCATACTGGAGATCCAGTATGTCTGGCTGTCGTGGAGGGCCCATAGGCCTGAAAACAGACTTGCATATGCCTTGCCTTGTCTGGACAGGATTTTTCCTGCTCATAGTCAGGGGTGAGCACATGGCCAGCACAGAGGGGCACAACGGGTCTGGTGCCATGTGGAGTCTGGCCTGCCCAGGCTTTAGGTTGTGTAAGCCCCCACATGTGCAGCTCAAGCTTGCCAGGTGCTAGGCCCATGTGAGCCCCATATTTGGAAAAGTCCAGGCCTGTGGCTCCTTGCCTATTATGGAAAGGTTGGCTGACTGCAAGCCTGATTGGTTATTGATGGCAAATGAGACCATTGATCTTGGCCCACAGTTAACAAATAGACGTGCATTCACATGCCAGCATTCCTCTTTTGCTCACCGGTGCATCCGTTCACTTAAGCCTGTCATTACGGGGCTCAGACTCCCCATGCAGCTGTGCATCTCACTGCACGCCTACTGCCTTTTTGCCTGGTGTGTGCCATTGCCACGAATCATCAGGTGCAGACTCACTTGTCTGCACAGGATCGTCTTCCCTCTGACCTGCCAGCAAATCTTGCTTACGAGTTCCCTGGGTGCAGCAGCCAGAGGGATCCAGCAGCTATGGGCGGAGACTATTGTCCCTGAAGCTGGGAGTATTCCAGCCTCGGAGTCCATGGGTGGAGACCCTAAGGAGTTGGACGTTTTATATAGGCTGTGACATAGCCTGGAGGGTGATTTATAATTAATCAAATTGTGAGTAAATACCTCTCTCTAATTCCTATTGTGCCTGCCATAGAGCAGAAAGCTTTCAGCCCACCCTGCTGGGCAAATAGTACATAGACCCCAAGCAGCAGTAGCCGCGGGGATAACTCTCTCTGTTTAATAGTTATGCTAGTCATTGTAACATAGTTCTTAATAAGCCGTTCATTGTGATATTTCCCTCAAGGTACTCCATGATCGTGAATTAATGAATCATACTAAATAGTGGTTGGGGGGTGTTGAGAGTTAAGAATATTGAGTTTAATAAACATATATTTTTATATAACTATCTCGCACCTATTGATTTCTTCCCTTTGCCACGAACGGGCGATAAGGGCAGATTCCCCTCTGCGACACTGGCACAGCTGTGCTCCAAGGAGCTGAGCAGGACCATGGAGAACAATCCAGGTGCATTGCCAAGTCATGGGTGTCACTGCCCTGTGGGGCTGGGTTGAAGTCAGTATAGCCTGCAATAGAGGGTTGCAACTAGGATCTGAAAAAGCCCCTCCTAACACAAATAATTCTATGCCATTATGATTCTAAAAGAAAAGAAAAAGTTCATGACTTGTACATGCTGAAGGGGGTTGGAACTAGGTGATCCTTGATGTCCCTTCCAGCCCTGCCAGTTCTGTGATTCTGCAATGATTCATAGATATTTGTCACTTTCAGATTTAAAATATTTCCAACTGGAAATATTACTTCTTTTCAAACAAAGATGAGCACACTGAAAAATTCCTCTTTTTAAAATCCATGCCGTTGTCTACAGAGGAAATAAGGAGGACTGTTTACAACACTGCTTCTTTGGAAGGGCATTTTAATTAAATTTGGTTTCCTTTTTTTTTTTTTTTTTTTGTTGTTGTAATTTCCATCACATAGTTGTCTAGAACACAAAGTTGTCAAGATGTGTAATCACTGAGTGATAGAAAATTTAGCTTGGAAAGGACCTTTAAGATCACTGAGTCCAACAGTTAGCCCAGCACTGCAAGATCACCACTAAGACACGTCCTTAAACATCACATCTATACATCTTTTAAATACCTCTAGGGNCAATGATTCATAGATATTTGTCACTTTCAGATTTAAAATATTTCCAACTGGAAATATTACTTCTTTTCAAACAAAGATGAGCACACTGAAAAATTCCTCTTTTTAAAATCCATGCCGTTGTCTACAGAGGAAATAAGGAGGACTGTTTACAACACTGCTTCTTTGGAAGGGCATTTTAATTAAATTTGGTTTCCTTTTTTTTTTTTTTTTTTGTTGTTGTAATTTCCATCACATAGTTGTCTAGAACACAAAGTTGTCAAGATGTGTAATCACTGAGTGATAGAAAATTTAGCTTGGAAAGGACCTTTAAGATCACTGAGTCCAACAGTTAGCCCAGCACTGCAAGATCACCACTAAGACACGTCCTTAAACATCACATCTATACATCTTTTAAATACCTCTAGGGATGACAATTCAACCACTTGCCTAAGCAGCCTGTTCCAATGCTAGATAGCCCTTGTGGAGAAGAAATGTTTTCTGATATCCAAACTTAACTTTCCCTGGCATGACCTGAGGCTCTTTCCTCATGTCTTAATATTTGTTGCATGGGAAAAGACACTGATTCGCACTCCACTACAACCTTTTTTCAGATATTTCTAGGGAACAATAAGATCTTCCCTCAGCCTCCTTTTCTCCAGAATAAACAACCCTTGTAATTTCCATCACATAGTTGTCTAGAACACAAAGTTGTCAAGATGTGTAATCACTGAGTGATAGAAAATTTAGCTTGGAAAGGACCTTTAAGATCACTGAGTCCAACAGTTAGCCCAGCACTGCAAGATCACCACTAAGACACGTCCTTAAACATCACATCTATACATCTTTTAAATACCTCTAGGGATGACAATTCAACCACTTGCCTAAGCAGCCTGTTCCAATGCTAGATAGCCCTTGTGGAGAAGAAATGTTTTCTGATATCCAAACTTAACTTTCCCTGGCATGACCTGAGGCTCTTTCCTCATGTCTTAATATTTGTTGCATGGGAAAAGACACTGATTCGCACTCCACTACAACCTNAAGACACTGATTCGCCCTCCACTACAACCTTTTTTCAGATATTTCTAGGGAACAATAAGATCTTCCCTCAGCCTCCTTTTCTCCAGAATAAACAACCCCAGTACCCTCAGCTACTCCTGTAAGACTGTACTTATGACGCTTTACCTACCTCATTGCTCTATTTTGACCCTGACATCTAGCATCTCAACATCTTTCTGATAGTAAAGAGCTCAAAGCAGTACAATATTCAAGGTACAGTCTCACCAGTGCTGAGTAGAGTGGTATGATCACTTTCCTAGTCCTACTGGCCACAATATCTTTGATACGCTCTAGTCAGAGGTGTCCCTGCCTATGGCAGGGCGTTGGAGCTGGATGATCTTTGAGGTCCCTTCCAAACTAAACCATTCTATGATTCTATGATCATGTGCTCTGCTCCAAAGATTCATCAGTAGGAAACATGCAACTTAGTCTTTTGAAAGTTTGAGGAAATAAGGGGATAAGGATTATCCTAGTCATCTTTGATGCATCTCTATACCTTTTATTGTGAAATGCATATACCCAGTACTGGTGCTGGAACTGTCGCAGCACATAGACATTTTTCCTTGCACAATCTTGTATAGAACATTGTTAAAGGAAAGCAGAAAGCTCAGGAAGACAGTGACAATTGTCCTTGTTACTTGTTTCAGGCATTTACCTTGGATGTCTTAGGATGGTGATTCCTGGAAAACACTTTGACAATTTAATCTAGAGGATGATTCAGTGTAAAAGTTTGGGTTACTCTCCTCGGCACTCTCAAAGATTTTGTCTCATGCAAGATTGGGAATTAAGTTTGAATGTCTAAGATCCTGAAAAATTTGTAACCTCTGCATAACATGCCAAAGCAAATCTGGTAAAAGAGACACAGGTTCTTGAACCCAAATATTAAATGTAGGGAACACATTTCTTTCTGCGGGAGTCAGACCGCCGTGAGAGACCGAGAATTGATCAGGGTACTGGCGAGTCGACACAGTTAGCTGCTAGCAATGCAATGCTCAGTACAGTACCACTTTATTCCAGAAGTGCAACAGCTTATATACCCCTTTAGAAGAGGTGTGCACAACTAGCTGAGGTTTACACAAGTGGAAGGTACAGATTGGTTCAATCCCTGGTGTCCACCCCTGTGGGATGGCAGACTCACCCCCCTGCAGGTGTGCGTGGGGTGCTCATTGTTTACAGCTTCCTGTCCTGGGCCCCAGGCAGCCCAAGGACAGTTCGCAGCATGAGCTCTGATGTTTACAGCTCATGCCCTGCCTAGGGAGAGTGTTCTCCCACAACTTTCCTCTTACATTTTTTTTTTTTCTGGCAGACCTTATGCTTCCAATCATTTCACCTAGATCCATTTACTCAACAAGCTTTGGTCACTGTCACAGAGATAATGTAATACTGAAGAACAAAGGGAATGTATCTGGGGAATATTTTGCCTTGTAGCAAGCTCAGGCTAATGCATGTACTCAGTTTATTTTTTTTTTCTTTAATTTTGTACTCTGTTTAGTTTTTATTTCTTAGGTCTCATGGATGGTCTTCTCTATCTGTATTGTTTGTTAGTTTGTGTTTTTTTTTTTTTTTTTGGGGGGGGGGGTGGCATGGTGAGATTGAGGGTTTTCTGGTTTTTATTAAATAGATAATCCTGTTTTTAGAGTGTCCTTAAATAGATTTCTATAATTAGCAATTGTAAATAAAGTTCCAGCCTTGAGTTATGAAGTTTACTTTTATTGACTGCAACAGAAGCCTTATTTTGAGTTTTCTTTATCTGATTATATATATGAGAACTGTAGGAATTCACTGTGCTATAAAAATAGACCTTGCTACTAGCTGGCATACTTCAGAACATTTAAATAAAAATAGCAATGAAAACCCAACCAAATATTATTTATGTCAGTTAGATGCCAATGAAAACTAAGATCTTCAGGGATAGAAAGGATTGAGTTATTTTTTTTTCTCTTTATATGATAAAATGACACACTCTTCACTCAGGCACTCAAGCTGAAGAATGACTGAAGAATTCTGTGAAGGTCAAACATATTTTCACCCAACTGATGTCCTTAAGAAACTGACTTAACCTTTCTTGTGCATTTCTGCACAGCATGGAAGTTAGCTTTGCAGCTCCAAATTAGGGGAAAGTGTGGTGAGACTTTCCTTTCATAAAGCTCTTTTGTTTTAAGCAGAACTGTAATTTGCACATTGGAATGCATTCTGCCTATAATGGTTTCCCTAGTAGAAAGCACTGCCATTTCACAAATGGCTCCCCAAAGCTGAGCAAAAGTATACATATACAAACAGAGAAGGAAACTAATACAGGCCCTGATTCTGCAGTGAATATCTAGGGTACAATGCACTGCAAACTGGGGAGATAACTTTGCTCACAGTATGCAACAGCAGACATGACAATGTGAGACAGGAGGAAAAGGAGACTTGGATCTATTATATATTAGTAGAGAAAAGTGTCACTTATGTGAATACCTAAATATGTTTCAGTGAGTGAATTTAATCCACCAAATCACAATTTATAGCAAATTAAAAAATAAATTAAGAAAGAAAGAAGACCTGAGGAGTTCTCAAATCCTTAGAGAGATGCTTCCACCTCATATTTCTTGGCCTCCCAGTGCTTTTGGAGAAAAGTAGAGATGAAACTTCTCTTCAGAGAACAACGATGTTAACCCTAACCACATGATGGGCCTTAGTACTGCTCACATCCTGTATCCTGAGCAGAATAAGATGCAAAGACTACCAGATTTATTTGAATTCATTCTGAAAGAAATCTCATGGGAAGAGGGTTACTTGTCTTTCAGAATCTCCTGCATCTGTCTTTCTCTGCAACTTTCAGATTAAATATTTGTCTTCATAATATCAGTTAACATCCTAGAGATGCTAATGTAGCTAGCTTTAATGTAGCTACATTACAGAATCACAGAATGTGTGGAACTGGAAGGGACCTCAAAAGATCATCTAGTCATACTCCCCTGCCAGAGCAGAATCACCTACACCAGATCACACAGGAATGCATCCAGGAGGGTTTTGAATATCTCCAAAGAGGGAGACTCCACAACCCCCCTGGGCAGCCTGTTCCAATGCTCTGTCATCCAAACAGTGAAAAAACTCCTCCTTATATTTACATGAAACCTCCTACGCCTCAACTTCCACCCATTGCCATTCTCAAACATCTGGTGACACTGAGACTAAGGACTTTTGAAGAAAGAGGACTAATGAAAGAATGTTGGTGCCTAATAAAAATCAGGTCTGCCTAATATAAGCTTTTCTTGACTATTAAAACAGTAGTCAGTTCTGACATTGAAAAATAACATCCTGAAAATTAGGACAGTTAAAAAAAAAAAAAGAAAGAAAAATACTTATGCACTTATGCTCAAATTTACACTATGGTTTCAGGGATTCTCTGTTAATAGTGAAAAATTTTTGTGAAAAATTGTAGAAAGAGAAAGAGAGGAGAAATAAAATAAAAGCAGAGAAATCATAACCAGTCAACAAGGAATAAACTCTGCTCTAAGAAAAGGAAGCAGGAGAGGATTATGAGGAGAAAGCTCAGTGCTAAAAGGTACACGAGATATCTATTCTGATGTGGGTCATTTTGTGCTTCATACTCTGTTTAGTGCTACAGAAAGAAGAGAGTTCCGTTGCTCTTTTGAAAATACAGAGAATGGTGAATAAAAAGATATTAGTTTCTGTATTGGTTTAGTTTTAAATTATAATTGTCAGTGTATATGGATATATACCTTCTTTTTTAGTTTGTTGTTGTTGGTTTGTTTGTTTTGTTGTTGCTGTTTGCTTTTCTAATGAGCAAAATATTTGACATGGAGCTTGTAAAACTTGTATTTCCTTTGACTACAGAGTCCACCAAACCTGGGAGTCTGCAAAGAAGGTAGAAGTCTGGCTCATCATATTTTGTAAATACTTACATCTAAGAAATTTAAGCTCACATCTAGTATAAAAGACTCAGGTAAGACCGAAACTTGGTGAGATGATTTCCATGACTTCAATGTAGGGATAGATAGGTACAAGCTCTTTAGGAAGGGTAGTCAGGGAAGGAGAGGAGGAGGTGTTGCCCTCTGTATAAGTTACCAGCTAATATCAGTGGAGCTCCACCAGGGGAAGGATGATGAGCTCATTGAGAATGTGTGGGTTAAAACTAAAGGGAAGACAGGGGAGGGTGATGTTACAGTAGGGGTCTGCTACAGGCCACCTGACCAGCAGGACCAAACAGATGAGGCCCTTCACAGGGAAATAGAAGCGGCTTCCAGGTCACAAGCCGTGGTCCTCAAGGGGGATTTCAACCACCGTGACATCTGCTGGAGGGACAACTGTCGCAGAGGGGGATTCTGCCACCTATGCCGGTTTGTGGTGAAGGGGAGAAATTAATTGATGCGAGATAATATGTATAAAAATATATGTTAATTAAATCCAATATTCTGAACTCTTGTCACCCCCAACCACTATATTTAATACTAAAATGGATTATTTTCACAGTTATGGAAGGACCTTATGGGAATAATAACACAATATGGCTTATTAATAACTGTATTACAATATCTAGCATACAACTATTAACAGAGAATTTTTCCCAGTGTCTCAATGCTACTAGGGGTCGATATACTATTTGCCCAGCAGAGTGGGCTGAAACACTTTCTGCCCTATGGCAGTGTCAGGGTCCGGAGGACAGAGATTAACAGTATCTCTGTTCCGAGGAGCAAGACCTCTTCTTATGGATTTCTGTGTTGTGAAATTAAGGTGCAAACAAGACCATATATCACCACAAAACTATTTATTAAAGGATAGGGTTGGACAAAACAGAGGGAGAGGGGGGGAAGGGAGAGGAGAGAGAGAGAGATAAAGAGAACGATGGAGATGAAGAGAGAAGGAGAAGCAGGGAAGGAAAAGAGCTGGGATCATATTACCCTCAGTCGCAGGTCGGGGGGGAGAGAAAGACAGGTGCGTGGCCCAGGGATGATCTTCTGTGGAGTCCGTCAGAGGTTCTTCTGGTGGTCGTGCAGCTCTGGTGGTCAGGTGGAAGTCCTCCCTTGGCGGTCTGATGCTGGTCCCACTGGTGGTCTGGTGAGAGTGCCACGCTTTGGCAGGCATTCCCTCCTGCCTTTTATACAGTTTTCTGCCTGTGTCCAGCTGCAGCTCCCCAGGAAATTTTCCTGTGTATTCTCATGCATTTGCAGGGGTCTGGAGCCACCGGGCAGAGGGCCTCTGCCTCCTCCCTGGCTGTACCTGTACCCTGAATACACATTGATGAACATGAGAGAGGATTTAGACTCTCACACAGGCCTTCTCCCTTCGGGGTAGCTGAGATAAGCTGTAGGCCTCCTGGGCATTCCAGCCAGGCTGAAGTGCAGGAGTTTCAAAGGTGTTGTCTGTTGATTTGCATCCCTGAGCTTTAGGCCAAGCACCAGTCTGAGCTCCAGAAGTTAACAAAGGCAATTTTTATCTTTGTTGATGAACAAGAGATGGTGCCATCTTCATCTTTATCTTTGTTGGTGAACAAGCGAGAGGCTTTAGACTCTCATGGGCAGGAGGCTACAAATATTACAGATAGTACAGAGGTATTAGAGTATTTACTCACAATTCTGATTAATCATCAATAATCATCAATCACCCTCCGGGGCAATGTCACAGCCTATTACTAGGGGGATTTTGCCCGTGGACTGTGAGGATGGAAATCTTCCCGGCTTTAGGGGAGATGAATAATCCTCACAGCTTCTGGGGAGAGGATGCAGTCTTCCCAGCTATCTAGGGAAATGAATACAGTCTCTCACCTTATTCTTCTGGTGAGGGATACAATCTCTGCCTTTTGTCTCCTAGCTCCTTCTGGATGCTTTCTCCAGGGACTGGTCCAGGGACTGTTGGCAGGACTTCAGATGCAGGAGTAGGATGCTATCTGAGCATGGTTCTCATGCTGGCTGGCAGGCTGATGGCATGTGCAGATAAGAGGGTCTGCTCCTGGTATCTCGGCAGCAATGGCTTTTACCAGGCAATGAAGGCAGCAGGCGTGCAAGGTATGCACGGCTGGCTGGGCAGTCTGAGCTCCATAAATATACAAGCAATGCAGGACCAGTCCTGATTATGAGCAATCGTGAGTAGGGGGTACTCGAGCAAGGGGCCTGAGTGTGAGTGTGAGTGCACGCTGGTGAAGCGAGAGTGCAAGCAGGTGAAGCTGCAGGTGAAGTCAGAGCAAGTGAGAGCTAGCAGAAGCTCATAGAAGCAGAAGCAGAAGCAGAAGCACATTGGTCATTGGTGACCAATCAGGGTTTTGCAGTCAGCCAAACAATACCATAATAGGCTAAATCACTTGCCTGGTACCTCCAAATATGGAGAGAGCATAGGCTAGGCCACACACTGACAGTACGGGCTTATGCAACATGTTTACAACCACATCATATAACTTCTTTACAATCTGTTCCTTAGGCAGGTTGGACTTTCGGGCACCTAGGCCTATTGTACCCTTTTGTGCTTTTAATGTGTTTACCCCTGGTTTGGGCTTGTTTACTTATTGTCTGGGGAGGAAAACATATTTGGGCAATCCCAACCACAACTCCAGTCTGGGCAGTGACTGGCTGGAGAGCAGCCTTGAGGAGAGGGATTTGAGGGTGCTGGTGGGCAAGAAGCTCAAATGAGCCAGCAGTGTGCATTTGAGCCTGGAAGGCCAACCAGATCCTGGGCTGCATCAGGAGAAGTGTGGCCAGCAGGTTGAGGGAGGTGATTCTTCCCCTCTACTGCACTCTGGTGAGACCCCACCTGGAATACTGTATCCCGTTCTGGAGCCCACTTTACAAGAAGGATTTAGATGTGCTGAACTGTGTCCAGAGAAGGGCCACTGGGATGATCAGAGTGCCTTTCAGTATCTGAAGGGGGCCTACAATAAAGCTAGAAAAGGACTTTTCAGGATACCAGGTAGTGCCAGGACTAGGGGGAATGGAGCGAAGCTGGACATGAGTAGCTTTTGGCTGGATGTGAGCCAAATGGGTCAAGAACTGGCTGGAGGGCCAGGCCCAGAAAGTGGTGGTGAATGGTGCCACTTCCAGTTGGCAGCCAGTCACTAGTGGTGTTCCCCAAGGATCAGTGCTGGGCCCAGGCTTGTTCAATATTTTTATTGAAGATCTAGAACAGGGAATTGAGTCCAGAATCAGTATGTTTGCAGATGACACCAAGCTAGGAGCAGGTGTTGATCTGTTGGAGGATAGCAGAACCCCTTGACACTCTGGATGGGTGAGCAGAGGCCAATTGGATGAGGTTTAACAATGCCAATTCCAGGGTTCTGCACTTTGGCCACAACAATCCCAAGCAGCACTACAGGCTGTGGACAGAGTGGATGAAGACCAGCCAGGCAGAAAGAGACCTGGAGATACCGGTAGATAGTAGGCTGAAGATGAGCCAGCAGTGATGCAAGGTAGCCAAGAGAGACAGTGGTATCCTGGTTTGTATCAAAAACAGTGTAGCCAGCACGACAAGGGAGGTTATTCTTCCCCTGTACTCAGCACTGGTCAGGCCACGTCTTGAGTACTGTGTCCATTTCTGGGCTCTTCAATTCAAGAGAGATGTTGTGATACTGGAACATGTCCAGAGAAGGGTGATGAAGCAGGTGAGAGGCCTGGAACACAAACCCTGTGAGGAGAGGCTGAGGAAGCTGGGGTTGTTTAGCCTGGAGAAGAGGAGGCTCAGGGGTCACCTCATTGGTGTCTACAAGTACCTGGGGGATGGTCTCTTCTCCCAGACAATCAGCAACAGAACAAGGGGACACAGTCTCAAATTGTGCCAGGGGAGCTATAGGCTGGATGTTAGGAGGAAGTTCTTCCCAGAGAGAGTGATTTGCCATTGGAATGGGCTGCCCAGGGAAGTGGTGGAGTCGCCATCCCTGGAGGTGCTCAAGAAAAGCCTGGATGAGGCACTTAGTGCCATGGTCTAGTTGATTGGACAGGGTTGGGTGCTAGGTTGGACTGCATGATCTTGGAGGTCTCTTCCAACCTGATTGGTTCTATGATTCTATTATTTCATGACTTGTTGCTTATGAGTTACACAGATAACTGCCTTCATCCAAATTGATATAAGCAAAAAAAAGTATGACTTGCACAGATGTAGCCATCTTTATTTTACGCTGAAGCATAGTTCATAATTGTACTCAACTGTGTGACCCTGTGTGTTCAAATAATGGGCATTTCATGTGATTAAAAATTTATCACACCTCAGCCAGATATTGCCTCCACTTCAGCTGTATCAGGATATTTACTAACCATCAAGGCCACGACAATCACTGCAAATTAAAATAATGAACCTAAAATACCATCATTCTTGTAATCTTGAAAAGCTCAGCAATGTAACACTTCCATAGCACTTCTTCAGCTATATCTTATATTGACACTGGAAAACAGTGGTTGAAATGAAGACAGCCACTGTCATGACAAGACCAGAGTTTATATTTTCTGCCTTTCTCTCAGGAACATTGTGGAGAATGAGGAAATGATGGATGCAAACAATATTCAGGTAAATACATTTTATATTTACAATCCCAGGAAGGGTTTTGAAAGAGAAGAGAAAAAGTGTCACAGGATCTCAGCATCATTTGATACAGTTTACTCAGAAGAATTTACTCAGCTGAAAAAAAAATTCTGGAGCTGTAAACCAAGGTTCATACCTATATTTTAAAATCTATTTAAAATATGCTAGAGATTGTATTTTACATGTTAATGTGCAGAGGACACTGAAATGCATTATTGTTTTAGGACTAAGTATCATTTTAGGATTAAATTTATCTCTGTGGCTGGAAGGATGGACAACTAATATTGGATAAGGACACCTGAGTTTCTTACGGATTAGATGAGTGCTTAGATTATTAGGATATTAGGAAAAAAAATGAAACTTCCAGGAAAAAGCTTTTTTTTTCTGTTTTTGATATTATTCTGTGAAAAAAGACAAGCCTATCTCAGTCAGTCAGTGCCTGGAGAAGATCCATAAGTGTGCCTCCATGATAGACAGAAAGACACAAAATATTCTGCTTCTCTCTAGGAACAGGCAACATCTAAGCTCCGCTGTTTCTATTTATCTTCTATTATACTAAGTAGCATACACAAGTGACTCTCCTCCCTCTTATGATATCACAGAGCTTTGCCATCCGTGGAGGTGTTCAAGAAAAGAGTGGATGATGCACTTAGTGCCATTGTCTAGTTGATTGGATAGGGTTAGGTGGTAGGTTGGACTGGATGGTTTAGAAATCTCTTCCGATCTGGTTGATTCTATGATTCCATGAAATCTATGTCTAGGGTTTTTTGTTGTTGTTGTTGTTGTTGGTTTGGTTGTGTTTTGTTGTTGTTGTTCTTTGTTTTGTTGGGGTTTTTTTGCTTCCTTGTTGTTTTGATTGCTTGGTTTTTGTTTGATTGCTTGCTTTTTCTTCTTTTGTTTTTGTTTGTTCTGTTTTTTCCCTAGCTGATATTCCAAGCATTGCATATCCTTGTCTACTTCTACATAAATATTGTTAAGTAAAACTGCTTGAGAAAAGGAGGAGGCTCTGCAAGCAGCAAGACAGCCCACTCTTGTCATTGCCTAGCTCACCACTGACTGAAGAATTTGAAGACATATCACAAACTGAACAACACAGACTTTACTGAACCCTTACATATGTAACTTTATGGTGACCTGGAACAAAAATTTAGGAAGATTATTTCATTCTTTCATTTTGTTCTTTTCGGGATTTCTGTCAAACATGCTATATACATACATACATATATATATATATATATATACACATATATATATATTATATATATATATATACACTTATTGTGTGTGTATATA
>WAAF01019484.1:17420-28118 GCA_013400475.1 Tricholaema leucomelas
AGCAGTGAGCAGAGCCTGTCCCCCACCTCCTGGCAGCCCTCAGATACTTATAAACATTTATCAAATCCCCTCTCAGTCTTCTCTTCTCCAGACTAAGCAGCCCCAGGTCCCTCAGCCTCTCCTCATCAGCCATGCCCTCCTGTCCCCTCATCATCCTCACAGCCCTCTGCTGGACCCTCTCCAGCAGATCCCTGTCCCTCTGCAACTGGGGAGCCCAAAACTGAAGGCAGTATTCAAGATGAGGTCTCGACAGGGCAGAGTAGAGGGGGAGGAGACCCTCCCTTGATCTGCTGGACACACTCCTCCTGATACACCCCAGGATCCCATTGGCCTTCTTGGCCACAAGGGCACATTGATGTGCCATGGGGAACTTGTTAGCCACCAGGACCCCCAGGTCCCTCTCCACAAGAGAGGTTTAGATTGGAAGGGACCTCAGAGCTCAGCCAGTTCCAAGCCCCTGCCAGAGGCAGGGACACCTCCTACTAGCACAGGTTGCTCAAGGTCTCATCCAACCTGGTCTTGAACACCTCCAGAGAGGTTGTGAATCATAGAATCAAGCAGGTTGGGAGAGAGCTCCAAGCTCAGCCAGCCCAACCTAGCACCCAGCCCTGCCCAACCAACCAGACCATGGCACTAAGTGCCCCAGCCAGGCTTGGCTTCAACACCTCCAGGCACAGCCACTCCACCACCTCCCTGGGCAGCCCATTCCAATGCCAATCACTCTCTGTGCCAACAACTTCCTCCTAACATCCAGCAGGGTTTGGTGCTGCTGCCCCACTCACCTGGAGCCCCTTCTGTACAGTCAGTCCTCCTGCATTCAGCATCTCTCCAGACCTTCATTCCAGCACTCATCTTTGAGCCACCTCTGCTTTCTTTTCTCTCTGGGCTAGAAAAATGCCATGGATGGGCACTGGAGCGCTCTGTCCTTTGAGGGTTCTACCACTCAGGGCAGCACATCCACAGTGTTTGCTCTGCTGGGTGTCTCACCGAGTGTCCTGCAGAGGAGATAACTCTTCTGAGCCATAAGAGAGCCAGGGAGAAATGACTTAGGGTACTGCATCCAGTTCTGGAGCCCCCATTACAAGAGGGATGTGGAGATGCTGGAGAGTGTCCAGAGCAGGGCCAGGAGGATGCTGAGAGGGCTGCAGCAGCTCTGCTGTGAGCACAGACTGAAAGAGTTGGGGCTGTGCAGGCTGGAGCAGAGGAGGCTCCCAGGTGACCTTCTTGTGGCCTTCCAGCATCTGAAGGGGGCTACAAAAAAGCTGGGGAGGGACTTTGGAGGCTGTGAGGGAGTGTCAGGAGTGGGGGGAATGGAGCAAAGCTGGAGGTGGGGAGAGTGAGGCTGGAGGTGAGGAGGAAGTTGTTGAGCAGGAGAGTGGTGAGAGGCTGGAATGGGTTGCCCAGGGAGGTGGTTGAGGCCCCATGGCTGGAGGTGTTTCAGGCCAGGCTGGCTGAGGCTGTGTGCAGCCTGCTCTAGGGTAGGGTGTCCCTGGGCATGGCAGGGGGGTTGGAACTGGCTGCTCCTTGTGGTCCCTTCCAACCCTGCCTGATTCTGTCATTCTATGCCTTACAAAGGGCTGTAGGTGAATGCACCTAGCCCTGGGCAAGACACTTCACCTGACAACTGCTTCCCAAGACTTCACAGCCTGGATTTTTCTTGTCATACAGCCTTGGACTTCATTTCCTCTGGAGACACTGGAGGAGATGTCTTGGAGTGTTTCTCAAACACCAAACACCAATAGCTGGGTTGGGATGTGTGAATTGCTGAGAGCATTAAGTGGCAGCTGCTGTACTTATGACCCTTGGGTGAGGAAATCAGAAGCTGTGAGACCTCTGGAAAGGATTTCTGCCACTTTATTTACTCTGCCTGGGGTCCCTAAGGCTTGCTTGGAAATGTGCTTCTGAGGACTGCTTAGTGCTCACATGTTCACAGTGCAATGGAGTTAAAAGCTCTTGGGATTTGCCTTGCTGCTGGAAAAGCTGGCTGGGAAGCCAGGCTGCCTTGAAGGCTTTTCAAACAGGATTAAAGCTTCCCTTACTCTGAGGATAGCAATGGGAAAGCTTTTGCCATACCAGGAAGGGGGATTCATACCTAGGCTTAGCT
This sequence comes from Tricholaema leucomelas, assembly GCA_013400475.1. NCBI lineage: Eukaryota > Metazoa > Chordata > Aves > Piciformes > Lybiidae > Tricholaema lacrymosa > Tricholaema leucomelas. The sequence goes on from WAAF01019484.1 coordinate 19,525, forward strand.
TAGTGCCCTGCTTGAGGGGCAGCCTCATGATGTGGGGGAGGAGAAACACAGCTGGACTTTTCCAGTCCTGCTTTTCCCAGAAGGCAGTTTTAGGGTTTCCAAACTGAAGCCCTCTTGATTTGTTGGCCCTATCAGAGTGGGCAACAGTCCCAAGATAGAAAAGAGCAACCTGGTTCAGAGAGGCAGTGAGCTGTAGACTGGAATTTTGTCTTCCTAATGCCAGTCCTCTTCCTAGACAGACTTCTGCATCTTGCAGGAGGGCTGCAGCACTTCAGGTGGACGTGAGGAGGATAAGCCTGGAGGTGAGGAGGAAGTTGTTGAGCATGAGAGTGGTGAGAGGCTGGAATGGGTTGCCCAGGGAGGTGGTTGAGGCCCCATGGCTGGAGGTGTTTCAGGCCAGGCTGGCTGAGGCTGTGTGCAGCCTGCTCTAGGGTAGGGTGTCCCTGGGCATGGCAGGGGGGTTGGAACTGGCTGCTCCTTGTGCTCCCTTTCAACCCTGACTGATTCTATGGTAGAGGGAATGAAGAACCTTCCCAGTGTTCCTGGTGGGGAAGGGAAGTGTCTTCAACCTCAGAACACCAGAGCCCCTAAACCATGTCCCCAGGGGTCATGTCCCTAGATCAGGCTGTCCAGAGCCTCAGCCAGCCTGGCCTTAAACACCTCCAGGGATGAGACCTCAACCACCTCCCTGGGCAACCCATTCCAGCCTCTCACCACCCTCATCTCTCTATGATGAGGGATGTCTTTGTGCTGCTCAGCACCAGCTGCCACTGACATTAAGACAGCATTGCTGTGCCCGTGCCAGCCCCATGGTGAGATGCCTTCCTCAGGGGATGTGCTGTCAACTAAATCCCAGGGTCCAAGCCCTTCCTGAACACCAAGGTGGTGTTCCAGTCTTTTCCCAAAGCAGCTGTGGGGTGGTGAGTTCAGAATATTCCCAACAGAAAGAACCTTGGTTGCTGGGAGGTGGAGTCCAACTGCCTGCCCTGCCAAGTGACTCTTGGCTGAGTCCTCCTTGTGATGGGGTGGCTGAGATGAGCTTGAGATGAGTCTGTCATGAAAAACCTGCTTCAGAGGGCACAGGAAATACACTGATGGTGTTCCCCAAGGATCAGTGCTGGGCACAGTCCTGTTCAACATCTTGATTCATGAACTGGACGGGGACATTGAGTCCAGCATCACTCAGTTTGCAGATGACACCAAGCTAGGAGCAGCTGTGGAGCTGTTGGAGGGTAGGAGAGCCCTGCAGAGGGACCTGGCCAGGCTGCATGGGTGGGCAGAGGCCAAGGGGATGAGATTGAAGAAGGCCAAGTGCAGGGTTCTGCACTTTGGCCACAACAACCCCAAGCAGCACTACAGGCTGGGGCCAGAGTGGCTGAGAGCAGGCAGGCAGAGAGGGAGCTGGGGGTGTGCAGCCTGCAGAAGAGGAGGCTCAGGGCAGAGCTCATTGCTGTCTGCAGCTCCCTGCAGGGAGGCTGTAGCCAGGTGGGGTTGGGCTCTGCTGCCAGGCAGCCAGGGACAGAAGAAGGGGACACAGCCTCAAGCTGTGCCAGGGCAGGTCTAGGCTGGATGTGAGGAGGAAGTTGTTGGCAGAGAGAGTGATTGGCATTGGAATGGGCTGCCCAGGGAGGTGGTGGAGTGGCTGTGGCTGGAGGTGTTGAAGCCAAGCCTGGCTGGGGCACTTAGTGCCATGGTCTGGTTGGTTGGGCAGGGCTGGGTGCTAGGTTGGGCTGGCTGAGCCTGGAGCTCTCTTCCAACCTGCTTGATTCTATGATTCAAAGAAGTAAAACCACCCAGGAAATTCTGTACTTTTGTATCTACCAGCACCTGGGAAATAAATACAACCCAGAGAGCTTGGCTGGAATCCCTCCTGGCTTAATCCTTTTTCTCCTTGACAAATGCTGTGAGTTCTCCATGCTGCAGCATATCCTTCAGGAGAATCCTGCCTGTTAGTACATTAAGAGGCAATTTAATACTGAGTGCACATTGAAGAAGCAGAGTTCTTGACTAGAAAGCAAACAGGATCAGAAAGGGGATGCAAATAAATTAAAGCAAGCACCAATCCTTCCCCAAGTTTCACCTTCAATTCCCTCTTAAAGGCAGGTGGAGCTGGTACCACCACCTCCTGCTTGAGGATCTCCTTATCACTGTGTGAATGCCAAAGAAGGTGAGCAATAAACCATTCTTGTGGTGACCCCTGTGCTGCTGACAGCCCTGTGGCTTCAGGTCCTTTACTGGATGCAGCACAGTTGGGGGGTTGGGGTTTGTTTTTTTGCTCTCCACAAAGCTGAGTGCCTCAGGTGGGTCTTACCCACAATTTCCTGCTGCCTGTTCCCTACCAATGAATCATAGAATCAAGTTGGAAGGGACCACAAGGATCATTTAGTTCCAACCCACCTGCCATGGGCAGGGACACCCTACTCTAGAGCAGGGTGCAGTGAGAGCTAAGCCTTGCTGGTTTACTTTAGAGCAGCTGTGAGGTGGTTCTCAGGCAGGCTGGGGCAGGGGGAATCCAGGCTGGAAGAAAAAAGCTCTGCCCTGAGAGTGCCAGCTTGGAAGATAACAAAGTGACATGGCTGGGTGCTGCCTGTGCCAGCCTGTGCCCCTTGGCTACATGTTCTATCTGCAGCTAACAGCTGGAAAGATGAAGCTCCTGTGCTAAGGGTAGGATTACCACCTACTTATGCTCTGCTCTCAGCACCTTGAGGTGGAGTCAGAGCTGTTGCCCTGTCAGGCTGAAGATGTGGCCAAGAAGGCAATCAGCATCCTGGCTTGGCTCTGCAATGGTGTGGCCAGCAGGAGAAGGGAAGTGCCCCTGTGGCAAGCACTGAAGTTCTGGGTTCAGCACTGGGGCCATCACTCCAAGGAGGACATTGAGGGGCCAAGAAGGCCATCAGCATCCTGGCTTGGAACAGCAGTGATGTGGCCAGCAGGAGAAGGGAAGTGCCCTGAGTTCAGCATTAGAGCCATCACTCCAAGAAGGACATTGAAGGGCTGGAGCAGGTCCAGAGAAGGGCAACAAAAGGGTCTGGAGAAGAGGGCTGGGGAGGAGTGGTTGAGGGAACCTGGGATGTTCAGCCTAGAGAAAAGGAGGCTGAAGGGAGGGTTGGAATGAGGTGGAGGTTGGACTCTTCTCCCTAGTATCAGGTGATAGGAGAGGAAATGGCCTGAAGTTGTGCTAGGGAAGGTTTAAGTTGGAGATGAGGAAAAATTTCTTTGCTGCAAGAGTGGTCAGGGATTGGAAGAGGCTGCCTGGGGAGGTGGTGGAGTCCCCATCCCTGAAGGTGTTCAAGAAAGATGTGGCCTTGGCAGTTGTGGACAGGGTTTTGTGGCCGTGGTGGAGCTGATGGTTGGACTGGATGAGCTTTTCCAACCCACACAGTTCTGTGATTCTCTGTGCTCAGTTCAGCAGGGACTGGGTGAGCTGACAACTTATGGTGCAGAAACTTGCAGCTTGCCTGGGAGCAGCTCTGCACTCTAGGGCTTGTTACAGCTGGCACTGATGCTGAAGCTACCCACAAAGTCACCTCCTCTCTGCAGCAGAGCTGTGCTGTGGTGTCCAGCACTGCTCTAGATCCCACGGGGGTTTAGTGGCTAAGCTCTCTGCTTTACTGATGCTCTGGGGGAACACACTTCACTCCTCTTGCCCCTAGCCCAGCATCTCACACCCAAGAGCATAGAATCTTAGCAGGTGCTGAGTTGAAAGGGACTTCCAAAGGTCATCCAGTCCAGTCCTCTCTGCAGACAGCAGGGGCTGGAGGTGAGGAGGAAGTTGTTGAGCATGAGAGTGATGAGAGCCTGGAATGGGTTGCCCAGGGAGGTGGTTGAGATCCCATCCCTGGAGGTGTTTAAGGCCAGGCTGGATGAGGCTCTGGCCAGTCTGATGTAGTGTGAGGTGTCCCTGGGCATGGCAGAGGGGTTGGAACTGGCTGCTCCTTGTGGTCCCTTCCAACCCTGACTGACTCTGTGATTCTGTGACATCCTCCACTAGATCAGGTTGCTCAGAGCCTTGTCCAGCCTGACCTTCACAGAATCATAGAATCAGCCAGGTTGAAAGAGACCTCCAACTCCAGGCATGGGGCCTCAACCACCTCCCTGGGCAACCTGTTGCAGTGTTCCAGCCCCCTCCTGGTGCAGAACTTGTTCCTCCCACCCGCTCTAAATGTGCTCTGCTCCGGCTGGAAGCCATTAGCCCTTGTCCTGTCTCTCTCCAGGTTCACCTTTCCAGCCTTTTCTAACCCTACCCTATTCAGAGGTCTCCAGTGCTGCTGTCGCAGCCTTTCTCCCTGGCTGAAGCAACCTCCCTCAAGCAGCTCCTTCACCAAGCAGGCAGCTGCCCCACAGATGGTGTCTGGGATTCCTAGAGACCTGGGTGTGGGGTTCACTCTGGCACCTCTCAGCTTCCCTGAGGTGAAGGGGAGCTGCTGCCTGTTCTGCCCTGAGGACAGAGCCTGAGGGCAAGGTGAGATCTGAGCCAAGGCAGCAGGCGGTGTGGCGGTGTTAGGGCTGCGCAGGGGCTTTGTCTTCTCGGCCTGAGGCACAGGTATGACTTGGGGGCACTGCAGCTGCCCCAAGCTCCTCCTCTCTCCCTTCCTCCTCTCTCCCTGTGCCTCTTCATTGTGTCTCTGTTAACACAGAAAGGATTGACAGGCTTGTGGAGACCAATTCCATCTCTGCTTGTGGTGGGAATAGGTAGAGAAATGAGGCTCTCAGCTTCTCCCCTGGACCTAGCCAGGGCAGAATCCCTCTAGCACCAGAAAACTCCTCTGAGGACAAGACCTTTCCTTCCCTCTTCTGGTCCATGAGCAGGTACAAATTGCCCCCACCATGCTCTGTGGGTTTCATTTCATTGCAAAAAGTGTCCCTGCTGAATGCCAATGCCCTTCACAGGTGCTAAGGGAGAGAAATGTGTCTGAAATAGCCCATCTGGTCCGTGTCGTTTGATCACTTCCCCCTTCCATCTCACTGCCCTCATTACAGAGAAATGCCCAGCTGCTGTTAGCAGTCCATTCCCCTAATCACAGTGCTGCTTCATCAGGTGCAGCCTGCATTAGAGGAGAAAGTGAAGAAGCTTTCCTTCTTCTAAGGGGTGAGGAAGGATGAAACCGTGTTGGGAAATCGTGTTTGGACCCAGAGGAAGGCAGGGAAGGGAAGAATGGCCTCAGGGCAACAGACAGTGGAGCTGCTGTTCTGTCACTGAGGTGGGACAGGGGTTTTGAGCAAGCACTGCAAAGAGGACAGGCTGAGGGAGCTGGGGGTGTGCAGCCTGCGGAAGAGGAGGCTCAGAGCAGAGCTTATTGCTGTCTGCAGCTCCCTGCAGGGAGGCTGTAGCCAGGTGGGGTTGGGCTCTGCTGCCAGGCAGCCAGGGCCAGAAGAAGGCGACACAGCCTGAAGCTGTGCCAGGACAGGCCTAGGCTGGATGTGAGGAGGAAGTTGTTGGCAGAGAGAGTGATTGGCATTGGAATGGGCTGCCCAGGGAGGTGGTGGAGTGGCTGTGGCTGGAGGTGTTGAAGCCAAGCCTGGCTGGGGCACTTAGTGCCATGGTCTGGTTGGTTGGGCAGGGCTGGGTGCTAGGTTGGACTGGCTGAGCTTGGAGCTCTCTTCCACCCTGCTTGATTCTATGATTCTAAGTTGAGGTATAAGAAGTTCCATGGAAGCATGAGGAGGAATTTTTTTCCCTGTGAGAGTGACAGAAGCCTGGCACAGGCTGCCCAGGGGAGTTGTGGAGTCTCAACACCTGCCTGGACGTGTTCCCTGCATGGTCTGCTCTGGGTGATCCTGAAGGTGTTCAAGAAAAGATTGGATAAGTCAGTGCCATGGTCTGGTTGATTGGCCAGGGCTGGGTGCTAGGTTGGGCTGGATGAGCTTGGAGGTCTCTTCCAACCTGCTTGATTCTATGATTCTATCATTGACCAGGGCTGGGTGCTAGGTTGGACTGGCTGAGCTTGGAGGTCTCTTCCAACCTGCTTGATGCTATGATTCTATGCATAGGAGCTATGAGGGTGGGTTTGGGCACTCATTCTCCTCTCCCGTATGGCACCCCAGAGGTGTGTTTGAACACTCATTCTCCTCTCCCATGTGGCACCACGCAGTAGTGAGGCAGAGCTGCCTTCAATTTCCCCTGCTCTTAACAGTATCCCAGAATTCCAGCATGGTAGGGATTGGAAGTGACCTCTGGAGATCATCCAGTCCAACCCCATTGCTGAAACAGAGCATCCTCTGTTGTGTGCTGGGGAATTGTGAGCAAAGGGAGTCATCAAACCCCATGGATGAAACAGCAGCAGCAGTGGTGGAGATGGTGGTGGGTCCCACAGAAGACTGCAGCCAAAGGAGTATCAAGACTTCAAAGCTGGCTCCTGTGGGTTTGTGAGTGAAACAACCACCTTAGGCTTGTGGTGTTGCAGCTGAGTGAGAGGTCTGGGATGGGGAGGAGGCTACACACACGTGGGGTGTCCAAGTTGAACTGAGGATCCTTCTGTAGTCAGGGAATGAAGAAGGAGAGGGCTGACAGCAGCACAGCATCTCAGGCCCAGCTTTGTGTGGCAGATCTGGCAGCTGCAGCTTAAAAAAAAGCAGTCAGTGCTGAGGTGAGAGTGTGAGTGGCTAAGCAGTCCTAAGGCAGGTCATGGAGCCTTAGCGGGAGCTGAGCACAGAAGGGATAGGAGCAGGCAGAAAGGAAGGCAAAGATTTCTGCTAGCCAGGCAAGAGAAAGCCAACTCAGAGTGCTTCTAATGAACCAAAACCATGGGACACAGTGGGAGAGAGATAGAGAGATGCAGCCTGCTTTTCTGACAAGCACAACTTGACTCCTGTGGCCCCCTGCCACAGCACTGCTGTCTCTGGTACCTTCTCCATAAAGACATTCCATTAAATGTCGCAGCTGCTTTTTTCAGCTCACAATGTGGTGTCCTTGTTCATGCTGCTGGCTGCTTTAGAAGCAAGTGTCACAGGCAGCCCTCACCACTTGCCTGCAAAGGAAACAAGAATCAGGCTTGCTTCTGCTGTGGAATAAGAACAGAAGAGGCTTTGGAGCCACCAACACATTTTGCTCAAGCAGCTAAAGAGCTGAAACCTCCCCAAGAAGGATGTAAGGCTTAGAGGAGGACACAGGTTCAGTACTTCTTCTGCCAGGCAGCCAGCAACAGAACAAGGGGACAGAGTCTCAAGCTGTGCCAGGGCAGGCCTAGGCTGAATGTGAGGAGGAAGTTGTTGGCAGAGAGAGTGATTGGCATTGGAATGGGCTGCCCAGGGAGGTGGTGGAGTCACTGTCCCTGGAGGTGTTGAAGCCAAGCCTGGCTGGGGCACTTAGTGCCATGGTCTGGTTGGTTGGTTGGGGCTGGGTGCTAGGTTGTCCTGGCTGAGCTTGGAGCTCTCTTCCAACTTGCTTGATTCTATGGTTCTATGATTCTGTGATTCTACTCTCCCCACTGCCATTCAGCCACAGCTGTATGAGCTTTTGTCTCCAGCTTCATTCTTGGCTAACACCACAGCCTGGTGTGGCTGGCAGGAGGCTCTGCTGTGTGCCCAGTGAAGAGAATTCTCCTCTGACTTCTGCAGAGTCAGGCGTGGGAAAAGCCACAATGAGTGAGCAGCCTGTTCTATGCCAAGGAAAGTGCATCCCAAAATCCCAGCATGGTCAGGGTTGAAAGGGACCTCTGAGCACCATTTTGTCCAACCACTTGCAGTAGCTTGGCCAGAATCACAATCACAGAATCACAGAACCTTAGAGGTTGGAAGGGACCTCCAGAGCTCATCCAGTCCAACCTCTCTGCCAAAGCAGCATCACCCAGGGCAGTCTGCACAGGAATGCATCAAAGAGGGTTTGGAAAGTCTCCAGAGAAGGAGACTCCACAACCTCTCTGGGCAGCCTGCTCCAGGGCTCTGTCACCCTCACTGTCAAGAAGTTTCTCCTCATGTTGAGCTGAAACCTTCTCTGCTCCAGTTTGCATCCATTGCTCTTTGGCTTATTGCTGTGCACCACCCAAAAGAGCTTGGTCCCCTCCACTTGCCACCCACCCCTCAGGTATCTACAGACATGGGTCAGATCCCCTCTCAGCCTTCTCTCCTCCAGACTAACCAGCCCCAGGGCTCTCAGCCTCTCTCCAAAGGGGAGATGCTCAACTCCCCCAGTCATCCTCATGGCTCTCCATTGGAACTCTCCCCAGCAGGTCCCTGTCTCTCCTGAACTGAAGAGCCCAAAGCTGGACACAGTACTCCAGCTGTGCTCTCACCAGGGCAGAGCACAGGGGGAAGAAGAAGAACTTCCCTAAGCCCTGTTGGCCACTCTTGCCTTGGTGCACCCCAGGATGCCACTTGGCCACAAGGGCACCTTGCTGTGCCACACAGAACTTGCTGCCCGCCAGCGCTCCAAGGGCTTTCTCCCCGGAGCTTCCTCCCCTGCCCTGGCAATCACTTCATGTGCACAGAAAAGCTCAGGGGATGCTCATCAGGATCACTGCAATGAGGTTTGCAGGCCTCTGAGCACTCACTTTATGACTGCTGTGGGTATGGGGGGGTGGTTTTGCACTCAGTTTATGACTGTTGAGGGCTTTGGGGGGGCTTTTACACTCAGTTCCTGGCTATTGTGAGATTGG
>WAAF01019485.1:2001-27395 GCA_013400475.1 Tricholaema leucomelas
TTCTGTGCTTCTGTCCTCCACAACCTCCCTGGAGGTGTTCAAGGCCAGGCTGGATGAGTTCTTGAGCAACCTGTTCTAGGGAGGTGTCCCTGCCTGTGGCAGGGGTTTGGCACTGGCTGAGCTTTAAGCCCCCTTCCAGCCCAAGCCATTCCTTGACTCCATGAGAAATGTGGTGCAGAGAAGTGTCTCTTCTGCTGACTAATAAGGAAACTCCTGCCAAAGCCAAGCCAAAAGCTTCTTGGATTTGCCTCTCTCCTCCCCCCCCTCAGCTTTCATTGTCCCACATTTGTCTGTCATTTCTTGCTCTTTACAGTCTGGGGAACTTTCTAGGCTCAGACTTTAATATCAGGCATCTTTATTAATCTTTGAAACCCTGGCAAGCCTGAAGAGTGGAAGGAGCATATGGCTGTGCAACAGGGCACCTCTGGAGATTTCATGCTCCTCCAGCAGCACATCAAATCCTCTCTTGGCTTCATTCTCATTCGCTGCTTGCACGTCCATAGTTTAACCCTGCAAGCATCCAGCTCTCCCTCTAACTCCTTTGTGTTTCACTTGGCACCACCTGCACCTTAGGATCACAGGACCAGAGGATGTTAGGGGCTGGAGGGACCCAAGGAGCTCATCCAGTCCAACCCCCTGCCAGAGCAGCACCACACAGTCCAGCTCAGGGCACACAGGAGCACATCCAGACAGGCCTGGACAGGCTCCACAGAAGGAGACTCCACAGCCTCTCTGGGCAGCCTGTGCCAGGGCTCTGGGACCCTTCCAGGCAAGAAGTTCCCCCTTGTGCTGAGCTGGAACCTCCTGTGCTGCAGCTTCCATCCATTGCTGCTTGTCCTGTCCCAGGGAGCAGTGAGCAGAGCCTGTCCCCCCCTCCTGACCCCAGCCCTTAGAGAGTTATAAACATTGATCAGATCCCCTCTCAGTCTTCTCTTCTCCAGACTAAGCAGCCCCAGGTCCCTCAGCCTCTCCTCACCAGCCATGCCCTCCAGTCCCCTCCTCATCCTCATAGCCCTCCACTGGACCCTCTCCAGCAGTTCCTGTCCCTCTGCAACTGGGGAGCCCCAAACTGAGCACAGTATTCAAGATGAGGTCTCAGCAGGGCAGAGCAGAGGGGGAGGAGAACCTCCCTTGGTCTGCTGGACACACTCTGCTCAATGCCCCTCAGGACCCCATTGGCCTCTTGGCCAGCAGGGCACATTGCTGTGCCATGGGGAACTTGTTAGCCACCAGGACCCCCAGGTCCCTCTCCTTGGGGCTGCTCTCCAGCAGTCACTTCCCAGCCTGGACTGCTGCAGTTTATGATTCCTGCCCAGGTGCAAAGATCCCATTCTGTGCTTCTGTCCTCCACAACCTCCCTGGAGGTGTTCAAGGCCAGGCTGGATGAGTCCTTGAGCAACCTGTTCAAATGGCAGCAGTCCCTTGCCTATGGCTGGGGCGTTGAAACTGGATGATCTTCGAGCTCCCTTCCAACCCAAACCATTCTATGACCATCAGATCCAACCACCAAGACCTCTTGATCCTGGATCATGTTTCCTGTGACCTGGAACAAGAGGAAATGCACTCAGAGTCAGATGTCCTTCAGTACCTAATGACTCCCCTCTCCTCCTTGCAATTTCTCAAGCAAGGGTGCAGCCTTCTTCTTCCTGTGGGGTGCTCCAAGGCTGCCACTGCTGAATGCAGAAGCCCAGTGCCAAATCCCACTGCCAGCATTAAGGATGCTGAGCAGCTTGTCATGAAGGGCTGCTGCTTTATCTCTTTTTCATAGTAGGTGGGAAACTCTACAGCTGCATCCTGCATGCAGAAGGCACTAAGAAGAGCATTAAGGATGCAGAATCAACCATGCAAAAGCCAGGGAATGGCAGATTTACTTAGCCCTCTGCTGCAGAGGCATTATGAGCTTCTCAGCAACACACAGGACTCTGTTCTGTGATCCTACAGCTTCTGTGCCCTCTGGTTCAGAATATGCCTGGGCCTGCAGAATATGTGGCTATGAACAAGTACAGCTGAAGGCATCACAGCCCCACAGAGCAGTTCTGGTTGGGCAAGACCTCTAAGATCATCAAGATCATCAACCTAAGAATCACAGAACCAAGCAGGTTGGCAGAGAGCTCCAAGCTCCCCCAGCCCAACCTAGCCCCCAGCCCTGCCCAACCAACCAGCCCATGGCACTAAGTGCCCCAGCCAGGCTTGGCTTCAACACCTCCAGCCACGGCCACTCCACCACCTCCCTGGGCAGCCCATTCCAATGCCAATCACTCTCTCTGACAACAACTTCCTCAGCACATCCAGCCTGGACCTGCCCTGGCACAGCTTCAGGCTGGGTCCCCTTCTTCTGCTGCTGGCTGCCTGGCAGCAGAGCCCAACCCCAGCTGGCGACAGCCTCCCTGCAGGCAGCTGCAGACAGCAATGAGCTCTGCCCTGAGCCTCCTCTTCTGCAGGCTCAGAGCTGAGCTTGACTGAGTCCCTGACCCTACAGTTTCTTGGGTCCTCCTGTTTTCCTTTTCTGAAGATGGGGACTGTGTTTCCCCCTTTTTAGCCAGCAGAGACTTCACCAGATTTGGAACTAGAAGGATCTTTGAGGTCCCTTCCAGCCTAAACCATTCTATGATTCTATGAGATGAGCCCCAAGGTCTATTCCCAACCAGGAAGGCTATCCAACTATGGGGTCATTTGTTGGCTATTTTACCTTCTACCATCCCAAACTTGGCCAAAGCTCAGAGGGAATGGATAAAGCAACACAAAGCTTGGACCTCTTCTCATAAATAACTGCTGCTGGATGTCTAAACAAAGGCATCACTCACCTGGGTCAGAGCTGCTGCAGCCTGCAGCAGATGTGTGCTGGCACCAGATTCATTGGCCTCATGAATAAAGATCAGCACACTCCTGTTCAGCTCTGCTGGTGGGGAGAAGAGGACTCTGGAGTGAAATGCATGCCCAGTTCAGCACTGGGGAGACCCCAAATGAAGCTGCCCTGCCTCAGCAGCTGGGCTCACAGAGCAGCACATGGGAGGGAGTCACACAAATGCTGTCAATAAGGAAGCCTTTCCAAATGAGCAACTTGACCTCTGCTTCTCAAAGAGCAGCTCTGGACTTCTGGGAGGGAGGGAATGCAGCAGATGGGGAAGTGGAGAAGTCAAAGTCACCACTTAGAGCTTTTAGAGTTAAGTATATATGGCCACGTGTAGGTTGGAAGGGACCTCAGAGCTCATCTCAGAGCATCATAGAATGGTTTAGGTTGGAAGGGACCTCAGAGCTCATCTCAGAGCATCATAGAATCATAGCATCATAGAATGGTTTTGGTTGGAAGGGTCCTCAGAGCTCATCTCATAGAATGGTTTAGGTTGGAAGTGACCTCAAAGCTCATCCAGTTCCAACCCCCTGCCATAGGCAGGGACACCTCCCACTAGAGCAGGCTGCTCAAGGACTCATCCAAGGTGGCTTTGGACATCTCCAGGGAGGTTGTGGAGGACAGAAGCACAGAATGTGACCAAAGACCACAAAGATCATTCACAACCTCCCTGGGCAACCTGTGCCAGTGTCTCACCACCCTCGCACTAAAGAACTTCTTCACATCCTATTTCAATCTCCCCTCTGCCACACAAAACAACCAACCAAACCAACCAACCAACCAAACCAACCAACCAACCAAACCAACCAACCAACCAAACCAACAAACCAAACCAACAAACCAAACCAACCAACAAACCAAACCAACTAACAAACCAAACCAACCAACCAAACCAACAAACCAAACCAACTAGCCAAGCCAACCAACAAACCAAACCAACCAACAAACCAAACCAACTCACCAAACCAACCAACTAACCAAGCCAATCAACAAACCAACCAACAAACCAAACCAACCAACAAACCAAATCAACAAACCAAACCAACCAACAAACCAAACCAACCAACAAACCAAACCAAATCAACAAACCAAACCAACCAACAAACCAAACCAACCAACAAACCAAACCAAATCAACAAACCAAACCAACCAACAAACCAAACCAACTAACCAAGCCAACCAACAAACCAAATCAACCAACAAACCAAACCAACCAAAAAGCCAAACCAACAAACCAAATCAATCAACAGACCAAACCAAGCCAAACCAAGCCACAAACCAAGCATCAAACCAAGCTAAAAAAACCAAAGGGAGGAAGAAAAAACAAACAGGAAACAAAAAAATCAAAGGGAAAAAACCTGAAATCAGCTAAACAAACAGGACCAAAACCCCAACCTAGCACAAACAACCAAATAAAACCCAACCAACCACAGGCAAGACAAACATCAACCCAAGAAATCAAACTCCATACTGGGGGGAAAAAAGCAAGAACAAAATAAAAAGGAAACAACAAAAAAGCCCCAACAAGCCCCCCCCAAAGCCCCTCCAGCAACCACAGCTCAACCCCCAGCCCTATGAGGTGGATTTCTTTGCTATCTCTGTGGTGAGAGTGACTTTTAACAGGCACAAAATAAAATGTGTGGCTTTTTTTCCCTTGCTATTCCCCCTCCAGACTTGTAAATAAATAATGGCAGTGGCATTCAGAGCAGTCATGGAATGAATTATCAGCATCTGGCTCTCGTTCCTCAGCAGGGGAATAAAGCAGAGCAGCATGCAGGGTGGCTTAGTGTGCTCACAGGGGCTCTGCTCCAAGAACCAGAGTCATAGAATCACGGAATCCTCTGCTTAATTCCACCCAAGACTTTGTTTTTCTGCTTCACATTGGTGTGATTAATTGTTCTGGCTAATTACTGCAGGTTTGGTACCTTGTTTTATGAGCCTGCAGCTCTCTTGTGTCAGTGCTTCTTGAACAATCCCTGCAGCCTGCCTCACTGAACCTTCTCTCCCAGGCTGGGCTGATGCCTGGAGTATAGAATCAGAGAGTCAGAGTCACAGGGGCTGAGGAAGAGGATTTTGTCTCCTCCAGACAACGACTCAGTTTCCTGCCACAGTTGCTGTGCAACGAGCACAGGAGGCAGGGTCCAGAGAGATCAATACCTCTGCACCGATGCGTGGGACACTGGCTCCAGAGTGCTCTCCTCTGCGGACTGCACCTGCAGGCGGTTGGAGGCCACACAGCGATCACAGGCTCAGAGGGTGCCAGGGGCTGGGAGGGATCCAAAGGGATCACAGGGCCAGGAGGATGCTCAGAGGGCTGGGCTTGGTGCTCCTGAGGGGCTCTGCCAGCCTGGATGGTTCTGTGCTTCTTCCTCAGATCCAGCCCAACCCTGCTCCTCCTCAGCTCCAAAGCATTCCCCCTTGGCCTGTCTCCAGACACCCTCAGGACAAATCCTCTGCAGTTTTCCTGTCCCTTTTTGACTCTTGATTCCTGAAGTACTGAGTTTAACCTCAATTCCCATCTGGTAGCAACCAATGCCTGTTTAATAAGCAGGTTTAAACACAGAACCTTCTGCTATCATCAACAGAAAATAACCAGGAGTAGCTTAGAAACATTTTGGTTAGGAAAGACCTTTGAGATCATAGAATGGGTTAGGTTGGGAGGCACCACAAGGACCATCCAGTTCCAAGCTCAGCTATTACCTAACTCAACCAAGCCTGCATCAAATCCTTTTCATTAGAGGAGGAGGGGGAAGAACAACACAGTGATTCGTTTTCATTTCCTGACACTCCAAGAGATGAATCTAATCTGTTTTAATGACATCTGCTGAGGTGACTTAGCTCTAAATTAGGTTTTGATTAGAAAGGGATGAAGGGGGGGTGGGCAGTACCACTAAGGAGGAGAGGACAGAACATAGAACCAGAGAATCACAGAACCAGAGAATCACAGAAGCAGAGACTTGTAGAACCAAAGAACCAGAGAATCATAGAGCCATAGACTCATAGAACCATAGAATCACAGAGCCAAGCAGGTCGGCAGAGAGCTCCAAGCTCAGCCAGCCCAACCTAGCCCCCAGCCCTGCCCAACCAACCAGACCATGGCACTAAGTGCCCCAGCCAGGCTTGGCTTCAACACCTCCAGCCACGGCCACTCCACCACCTCCCTGGGCAGCCCATTCCAATGCCAATCACTCTCTCTGACAACAACTTCCTCAGCACATCCAGCCTGGACCTGCCCTGGCACAGCTTCAGGCTGGGTCCCCTTCTTCTGCTGCTGGCTACCTGCTGGCAGAAGAGCAATCAAGGCAGCCTGGACTGTGGCCAGCAGCAGATGGAGAGAGGGGATCCTGCCCCATCTGCTCTGCTGAGACCTCACCTGCACTGCTGGGCACAGCTCTGCAGCCCTCAAGGCAGGAAGGGCAGGGAGCTGATGGAGCAGGTCCAGGGGAAGGTCACAGAGATGATGATGGGGCTGGAGACCCTCCTCTATGGGGACAGGCTGAGGGAGCTGGGGGTGTGCAGCCAGCAGAAGAGGAGGCTCCAGGAAGACCTTAGGGCTGCCTGAAGGGGCTCCAAGCAGGCTGCAGAGGGCCTGTGCCCAAAGGCCTACAAGGACAGGACAAGGGCAATGGTTGGACATGAGAGCTTTAGTGGAGGATGCCCAGAGGAAGGTCACAGAGATGCCAGAAAAACGCAGCCCCAGAGCATTAGGTCTTCCTGTGCCTCACTCACAACTGTCTGATCATGGCCCCAGTTCATGTCACCTCGAGTGGCAACCTTGTGCCAGCTGCCTAAGGGACAACTCCCTGTGCCCAATGTGTTCACTGATAGCAGCAGCACAAGTGGCAGGGAGCTGCCCGTGTGAGAGGAGACAAAAAGGGGCACTGTGACTTGCAGGTGAGTGTGGCACAAGGAATTTCCAGGCAAGGCATTGGCAGGGAGCTGCTCTCAGGGAAAAAATCAATCAACACTTGTAATAAAAATGGTAATAAGCATCTGAGCTCAGGCAAGAACCAGCAAAGCAGGCTCTGGGCTTTATGGAACTGATTAAGGAAAGCTTTGTGGGATCAAACCTTCTCATCAAAATTAAAGGAATTCCTTCCTGAAAGAGCCAGCAAAAGAAGTGCAATTTTCATACCCAGCTCAGCAACCTGCTGGCAGCTCCTTCAGCTGCTCTTCTCCCACTGTGGCTCTTGGAAACCACAGAAGCACAGCAGGTTAGTGCCATGGGCTGCTGGATTGGACAGGGCTGGGTGCTAGGTTGGCCTGGGTGAGCTTGGAGGTCTCTTCCAACCTGCTTGATTCGATGATTCTATGATTCCAAAGCTCAGCCAGTCCCAGCCCCCTGCCAGAGCAGCATCTCCCACACCAGATCACACAGGAACACAGCCAGGCAGGGGTTGAGTATCTGCACAGAGGCAGACTCCACACCCACCCTGGGCAGCCTCTCCCAGGGCTCTGGCAGCCTCACAGGGAAAAAATTCCTCCTCCTGCTTCCATGGCACTTCCTCTGCCTCAGCTGCCCCCCAGTGCCCCTTGTGCTGTCCCTGGGCATCACCCAGCAGAGCCTGGCTGCAGCCTGCTGCCACTCACCTGCACACACTGAGAGCCACTGCTGAGGTCCCCTCTCAGCTGCTCCTCTCCCAGCTCCCAGCCCCAGCTCCCTCAGGCTCTGCTCCTAACAGAGCTCTTCCATTCCCTCCAGCAGCTTTGTGGCTCTGGGCTGGACTCTCTGCAGCAGTTCTGTGTCCCTCTTGAGCTGGGGGGTCCAGACCTGGACACAGGACTCCAGCTGTGGCCTCAGCAGGGCAGAGCAGAGGGGCAGCAGAACCTCTCTCCACCTACTCACCCACCTTTATATATTGATAACCATGAACGGGGTCACCCCTCAGGCTCCTCTGCTCCAAGCTAAAGAGCAAGCTGCCTGCCTGCCTGCCTGCCTGCCTTCCTCCCTCCCTCCCCTTCCTCCCTCTGTCCTTCCCTTCCTCCCCTAACTTCCTCCCTCCCTTCTTCCCTTCCTTCCTTTATTTCCTCCCTTCTTCTCTTCCTCCCTTCCTTCTTCCATTCCTCCCTTCTTCTCTTCCTCTCTTCCTTCTTACCTTCCCCCCTCCCTCCCTCTCTCCCTTCTGCCTTCCCTTC
Organism: Tricholaema leucomelas; assembly: GCA_013400475.1. NCBI lineage: Eukaryota > Metazoa > Chordata > Aves > Piciformes > Lybiidae > Tricholaema lacrymosa > Tricholaema leucomelas. The sequence goes on from WAAF01019485.1 coordinate 9,989, forward strand.
CTTTACTTCCTCCCTCCCTTCCTCCTTTCTTCTCTTCCTCTCTTCCTTCTTGCCTTCCTTCCTCCCTCCCTCCCTCCCTTCTACCTGCACCCAACCTGCTGTGACTCAGGGTGAAGGAGCTGCCTCTCAAACCTCTCTCATCTGCTCCCAATTATCTGAGGGGCAACTGCCAAGAGCTGAGAGCGCCCTGGGAAACCGTTTTCCCTGGCACCCTCTGTCTCATGTTCAGCTGCTGGTGACAGAGCAGATTCCTCTGCAGGCACAGCTTCCAATGCTTTGCTTTTAATTAGCCTTGCCCAGAACCATCTGTGACTGAGAGACACAAACCACAGCTTCGACTTCTTCTCATCACAAAGCCTGAGCTTGGTGTGTCCTGAGCCAGGAGACTGCCACAGCCTCTCCTAAATACCTCCCAATCCCATGAAGCCCATTCCTAAACGGAATGAGATGTGAGGACAGGTTGTGAGAAGCAGAAGTCTTTGAAGAGGTGAAGCTTCTCCTCAGGTGGGAGTTCAGAGCCCTGCTGCTGACTTAACACCAGAGAATAAAACTCTCAGGTTTGGATTTTCCTCAGGCTGAGTTTCATTTTGTCAAGTGGGTTCTATGCTGGAGCAAGGAACAAACTGAGGCTTGGGGCAGACAAAGAAGGGAAAGGAAAAGTCACAGAATGGGAGGGGGTGGGAGGGACCTCCAGAGCTCATCCAGCCCAAGCCAGAGCAGGGGCATCCAGGGCAGGGCACACAGCAACACATCCAGGAGAGGTTGGGAAGGCTCCAGAGGAGACTGCACAGCCTCTCTGGGCAGCCTGCTCCAGCCCTCCAGCACCCTCACAACAAACAACTTTCTCCTGCTCAGATGGCACCTCCTGGCTGCCAGCTTGGCCCTGGTGATCCTTGTCCTGTCCCTGGGCAGCAGCACACAGAGCCTGGCACCTTCATAGAATCATAGAATCAATCAGCTTGGAAGAGACCTCCAAGCTCACCCAGTCCCACCTATCTTCTTTAACCTATCTTCACCTTGCCCCCAGCCCTCAGCTGTTGGAGCCATTGCTCAGATCCCCTCTCAGCCTCCTCCTCTCCAGCCCACACAGCCCCAGGGCTCTCAGCCTCTCTTCCCAGCAGAGCTGCTCCAGTCCCTCTGCTGGGCTCTCTGCAGCAGGTCCCTGTCTGTCCTGCCCTGGGGAGCCCCAAACTGGAAGGAATAAACCCAAATCCCAGAGGTTTCTACTGATAGATCAGACAAATAATCCACACCCTGCCAGGTTTTGGGGCACAGATCAACTCTGGCTTTAATCCTCTATTTCATATAGCTGCATGCAGTGCCTGGGGGGTGGGGGTGGTGTAACCTTCATACATGCAACTCATCCCAGCCTGCTTCTGCTTCTGACATGGAGCTGCTTTGCCACATAACCCCTGAGGACAGGGCAGTGCAGCTGTTAGTGCAGCACCAAACCAGGGGGAGAGTGAACTGGGGGCATGTAGCTGGCTTAAAAAAGTCTCTCCCAGCAGTTCACAGAATCACAGAATCAGTCAGGGTGGGAAGGGACCACAAGGAGCAGCCAGTTCCAACCCCCCTGCCATGCCCAGGGACACCCTACCCTAGAGCAGGCTGCACACAGCCTCAGCCAGCCTGGCCTGAAACACCTCCAGGGATGAGGCTTCCACCACCTCCCTGGGCAACCCATTGCAGGCTCTCACTACCCTCATGTTCAACAACTTCTTCCTAAGGTCCAATCTAATTCTCCCCTCCTCCAGCTTGGATCCATTCCCCCCACTCCTATCACTACCCAATACCCTAAAAAGTCCCTCCCCGGCCTTCTTGTACCCCCTTCAGATGCTGGAGGGCCACAAGCAGATCTCCTCAGAGCCTTCTCTCCTCCAGACTGAACAGCCCCAACCCCCTCAGCCTGTGCCCACAACAGGGCAGCTCCAGCCCTCTCCTGGCCCTTCTCTGGACACCTCCCAGCACCTCCAGCTCTTTCTTGAGTGTTATCAGGCTCAGAATCACAGAATTCCTTAGACTGGAAAGGACCTTCAAGATCATCAAGGGCAGCCTATCAACCCATGGCAGGGGTTTGGAAGGAGATGAGCTTTGCAGGTCCCTCCCACCCCAGGGCTTCCTAGGATTCCATGAAAATTCCCTAGTGCCTGGGATCTCACCTGCCAGACAGATCAGGGCTGGGGGCTTGGAGTGCTGCTGCAGGTAGGGAGCAGGCAATGTCAGGCACCTCTCTCAATGAAGGACCCTCTTGGAGCCAGGAGGGCTCAGAGCTGTGCCCACATTGCTGTATTTAATAGCCCTTAATGAGGTTTTCTTCCATTTGCTCAGCTAATTGCTTTGCTGAACTGATTTCTACCACAGCAGCTCCAGCACTCTGCTCATCCTCATGGCCCTTCACTTGGCTGCTGCAAGAGAGCCACTGAGAGAGAAGCAGAAGCAGCAAACGTGGCTGTGAGGCTGACCTTGAGGCATGGCTCTGGCAGCCATGCAGACAGGGGAGACTGCAGCCCCTTGCAGAGCAAGCCCAGGGGCAGAGCAGAGGAGATTTCATCTCCACACTGTGTGTGTGTGGAGCACATCCCATCAGAGCTGGGGTTTGCCGAAGGGGCAGAGCTGCCCTGCTAAAAGCACAGTTAAGCCTGGCTTGGAAATGTCAAATCCTGCTCACTTGGGCCTCTGAGGTGGCTTTAGCCAGAAGAAAATCAAACCCCACAATAATAACAGAAACTCCTTCCCCTGGGTTGGGGTTTTGGGGGATGAAAAAAGCATTGTCTGCCCCAGCAAAATATTCCAGAAGGCTGCAGAGGCAGTGTGTGCCCAGGTGGGCAGCAGAGGCAGTGTGTGCCCAGGTGGGCAGCAGAGGCAGTGTGTGCCAGGTGGGCAGCACAGGCAGTGTGTGCCCAGGTGGGTAGCAGAGGCAGAGTGTGCCCAGGTGGGCAGCGGAGGCAGGGTGTGCCCAGGTGGGCAGCAGAGGCAGTGGGTGCCAGGTGGGTAGCAGATGCAGTGTGTGCCCAGGTGGGCAGCAAAGGCAGTGTGTGCCCAGGTGGGTAGCAGAGGCAGAGTGTGCCCAGGTGGGCAGCGGAGGCAGGGTGTGCCCAGGTGGGCAGCAGAGGCAGTGGGTGCCAGGTGGGTAGCAGATGCAGTGTGTGCCCAGGTGGGCAGCAGAGCCACTGGCATCCTGGGCTGCCTCAGGTGGGCAGAGCTCCAGGTGGGCAGGGCTGGGGGCTAGGCTGGGCTGGGTGAGCTTGGAGCTCTCTGCCAACCTGCTTGGCTCTATGAAGGAGATGCTGCAGTGCAGCCTGGTCTGCAAGGAGTAGAAATGAGCTTTCCAGACCCCTGGGTTTCAATCCCACACACGTCCAAGGACATCTGAGCTCTGTAATTCTGCCTGTAGCCTCCCCCCAAATTAATTCCAGGCTGTCATTAGAGTCCTTTGTAATCAACTTGGCTTTCATTTTGATTAGCTTCATTCTGGGCCACATCCATGGCTGTTTGGTTTAATGAGAGGGTTGGAACAGGCTCAGAACTGGTCAGCTGGAAACTTCCAAATCTTTGCTGAGTTTTTTTTTTGCAACCAAAACCCCAAAACCAAACCAAACCACACCAAAAAACCCCAAACGAACAGAAAGATCCAACCCCAAACCTCTGTTTTTCTGCTGGTAGGGAAATCATAGAATCAACCAGAGAATCACAGAACCACAGAACCAAGCAGGGTGGCAGAGAGCTCCGAGCTCCTCCAGCCCAACCTAGCCCCCAGCCCTGCCCAACCAACCAGACCATGGCACTAAGTGCCCCAGCCAGGCTTGGCTTCAACACCTCCAGCCACGGCCACTCCACCACCTCCCTGGGCAGCCCATTCCAATGCCAATCACTCTCTCTGACAACAACTTCCTCAGCACATCCAGCCTGGACCTGCCCTGGCACAGCTTCAGGCTGGGTCCCCTTCTTCTGCTGCTGGCTGCCTGGCAGCAGAGCCCAACCCCAGCTGGCTACAGCCTCCCTGCAGGCAGCTGCAGACAGCAATGAGCTCTGCCCTGAGCCTCCTCTGCTGCAGGCTGCACACCCCCAGCTCCCTCAGCCTCTCCTCACAGGGCTGTGCTCCAGGCCCCTCCCCAGCCTTGCTGCCCTTCTCTCAACACCTTCCAGCACCTCAACATCTCTCTGCAATGGAGGAGCCCAGAACTGGACACAGCACTCCAGGGGTGGCCTGAGCAGTGCTGAGCACAGGGGCAGAAGAACCTCCCTTGTCCTGCTGCCCACACTGCTCCTGAGCCAGCCCAGGATGCCATTGGCTCTGCTGCCCACCTGGGCACTGCTGCCTCCTCTTCAGCTCCTCTCTCCCAGCACCCCCAGCTCCCTCTCTGCCTGGCTGCTCTCAGCCACTCTGTCCCCAGCCTGTAGTGCTGCTTGGGGTTGTTGTGGCCAAAGTGCAGAACCCTGCACTTGGCCTTGTTCAGTCTCATCCCATTGGCCTCTGCCCACCCATCCAGCCTGGCCAGGTCCCTCTGCAGGGCTCTCCTACCCTCCAACAGCTCCACAGCTGCTCCTAGCTTGGTGTCATCTGCACACTCACTGCTGCTGGACTCAATCCCCTGCTCCAGATCATCAATAAAGACATTGCACAGGACTGTGCCCAGCACTGATCCCTGGGGCACAGCACTGGTGCCAGCTGCCAGCTGGATGTGGCACCATTCACCACCACTCTCTGGGCCCAGCCCTGCAGCCAGTTCTTGACCTCTATAAGAGTGAATCTGTCCCAGCCAGGAGCTGCCATCTGTGCCAGGAGCTGCTTGTGGCAGAGGTGCCAAAGGCTTTGCTGCATTCCAGGCAGACTCCATCCACAGCCTGCCCCACACTCACCAGGCAGGAACCTGATCCTAAAAGGTTGGAAGAGACCAGTTTGGAAGAGACCTCCAAGCTCCTCCAGTCCAACCTATAATAGATGCTTTTTAACCTGCACTCTGTTTTCTCTAGGTCAGGGGCTAAGGCCATGACAGGTCAGCAGTTAGGAAGCCAAATGGGTTTAAATCCTGCAGCTCTTTTCCCCAGAGCTTGGTTAAAATTAGGCAGCAGAGCCTCTCCCTGCCTGGAGATGGAGGTTTGCACAGCAGAGTTAGGGTAGTGATGAGGCAGACATAACAAACACCTACATTTTCATTGGGCTTTATTGGGAAAACACTGAAAACACACTGAAAATATCTCTGTTCCACACTCCTCATGCAGCATTTTCAGCTCAGTGTGCAAATTGCAGGCATTAGATGAAGTCAGGAGCCAGGTTATTGAGGCTGATCTTCTTCAAGTGCCTCCTATCATCAGAGAATGGTTTGGGAGGGAAAGGACCTGCAAAGGGCACCCAGCCCAAGCCCCTGCACTCAGCAGGGACATCCTCCACTAGAGCAGGATGCTCACAGCCTGGTCTGGTTGATAGGAGAGGATAGGTTGAAGAAGGTAGGTTAAAGAAGATAGGTTGGACTGGGTGAGCTTGGAGGTCTCTTCCAACCTGCTTGCTGCTGTGGTTGTGTGAAATGGCAAATCCATCTCTGCCTGGGAAATCAGCAAGCACCAAGAACTGCAAGGGTACTGCAGATGAGAGCCCCCCTCCCCCAGCTCCAGCTCTACCTAGCAAGGCTGCCACAGCCATCAGCAACTGTCCAACATCCTACTTCAAACAGAAGCCACAGAGGCGACGCAGAAACCACAGAGGCAACGCAGAAGCCGCAGAGGCAACGCAGAAGCCGCAGAGGTAGAACCCAGCCCCTCTGCCTGGCTTCCACAGCGTCTTTGCTGCACCGGTTGGGTTTGGGAGGTTGTTTTTTCCCCTCTCTTTTCTCTGAACTCCTTTGAGTCGCACATCGCAGCTCTCCCAAAGGCAGCGTTTGAGCTCTGAGCTTCTCCTAACGATCGCATCATTGTCTGGGGATTCGGCTCCTTGTTAGCCTTTTAGTCCCGAACAGCCCTCGCCGAGCGCCGCCGCTTTCTAATTATTTTAAGCGCATCAATTAAAGCTTCTGCTCCGCGTTTACATCAGAGGCTTCCGTGCAAAGGATGGCAGAAAGCCCTCGCAGGGAGCTGGAAAGCTGAGCTGGGAGACAGGTGACAAAGGTCACTAAAGAAACGGCTGCGAGAGGAAGGATTTTCTTTCTAGTGCGGAAAAGGCAAAGAGAAGCTAAGGAGGGAACTACTCCAAAGCTTCGCTGCCTCGGCTCTGGCTTGCAGCCTTTAAAGGTACCTCATTAGCAGGAATTTATTCCAAGGCCTCGCTTTTAAATGGAAATAAAGTAGCAGAGACAAAAGAAAGGGCTTTGCCCTCCGATGAAAGAAGAGAAGGGAAGGAGATATATTTACCACTGCTTCCACTTGCCAGGTGGCTGCTGGCAGCCTGGCGAGGGGGAGAGTCGCCAGTCCCGGAAGGTGCCTGCAAGAGAACTTCCTGAGGCAGCTGGGAAGGGAGGCAAGGAGAGATGGGACCCTGCTGGACCACTCGTTTGTGCCCAGAGAAGGGCTGCTGGGCTGTGTGATGCTTGCAGGACCCCCTCTCGTGAAGCAGAGAGAGGTGTCCCTACCCGCAGGAGAAAAGAGGAGGTTGAGCAGAGCCACAGAGGAGACACCCAAGAGACGGGAGGGAGCTGGGCCAGGTACAGCAGTGGGTGCAGAGGACAGCCACAGAAATGATCAGGGACAGCTTCCACCAGATCAGGTTGCCCAGAGCCACGTCCAGCCTGGCATTAAAAACGTCCAGGGGTGAGGCTCTCCTCACGATTTCATGGAATCATAGAATGCCCTGGGGTGGGAGGGACCTGCAGAGGTCATCTACTTCCAAACCCCTGCCACTGAGTGCTAGATAACACCCAAGAAAGCTTTGGAGGTGCTGGAAGGGGTCCAGAGAAGGGCCAGGAGGATGAGCAGAGGGCTGGAGCTGCTCTGCCGTGAGGTCAGGCTGAGAGTTGGGGTCGTCCAGTCTGGAGAAGAGAAGGCTCTCAGGAGAACTTCTTGTGGCCTTCCAGGATCTGAAAGGGGCTACAGGAAACCTGGGGAGGCACTTTTTAGGGTGTTGGGTAGTGATAGGAGTGGGGGGAATGGATCCAACTGAGGATCCAATCCTTACCAACCCAAGATTCCATGACCCAGTGCCACTCAGCTTCGCTTACCTGCACAAAGAAAGGTGTCCAGAGAAGGGCCAGGAGGATGAGCAGGGGGCTGGAGCTGCTCTGCTGTGAGGACAGGCTGAGAGTTGGGGATAATCACTTTGGAAAAGAGAAGGATCCAAGGAGACCTTCTTGTGGCCTTCCAGGATCTGAAGGGGGCTACAAGAAAGCTGGGGAGGGATTTTTTAGGCTTCCAGGGAGTGACAGGAGTGGAAGGAATGGACACAGCACTCAAGGTGTGACCTGAGGAGTGAAGTGAGGGGCTCAGAACTGGACACAGCACTCAAGGTGTGACCTGAGCAGTGAATTGAGTGGCACAGAACTGGACACAGCACTCAAGGTGTAGCCTGAGCAGTGAATTGAGGTGCACAGAACTGGACACAGCACTCAAGGTGTGACCTGAGCAGTGAATTGAGGTGCACAGAACTGGACACAACACTCAAGGTGTGACCTGAGCAGTGAAGTGAGGGGCTCAGAACTGGACACAGCAATCAAGGTGTAGCCTGAGCAGTGAATTGAGGTGCACAGAACTGGACACAGCACTCAAGGTGTGACCTGAGCAGTGAATTGAGGTGCACAGAACTGGACACAACACTCAAGGTGTGACCTGAGCAGTGAATTGAGGGGCACAGAACTGGACACAACACTCAAGGTGTGACCTGAGCAGTGAATTGAGGTGCACAGAACTGGACACAACACTCAAGGTGTGACCTGAGCAGTGAAGTGAGGGGCACAGAACTGGACACAACACTCAAGGTGTGACCTGAGCTGTGAAGTGAGTGGCACAGAACTGGACTTCTCCAGCCTTCAGGGTGCAGTAATTCCCCCCAGGCAGGAGAAAGTCCTGCCCAGCAATATATTGCAGCCTGAAAATAAACCCCACACCTCCAGAATGCTGATGAAGAGAAGAAAAGAGGAAGGGAGGAAAACAAATATGGCAATATTCCACAGTGCTGCAGTCCCCTCGGTGGGCTCTACCATCCCCCTTCATGAATAAAGATGGAGTAAACTCCATTTGCAGCATAATAAGCAAAGGTAATTAGTGCCATCTATTCACCAGGCTCAGGATTTGCCTCCACCAATTTGATTACTTTTATCACATTTTAAACTTGGAGTAAGAGTTTTTTTACCTTTCCTCCCCCCCTTTGCAGCTCTGTAATGCAGTTAGTGGGAAAAGTGTGGGGAATATAAAGTCAGCTTGCCCAAGGTGATTGATGAGTCTGTGGTGTGCTGCAAAAGAGATGGGGAGCAAAAAAAAACACAAAGGGAATCATAATAATAAATACAGAACTCATCCCAGAGACTCTGTCTGCCTCTGCTAAAGCAAAGCTCTGCTAAATCGTTCTGAATCCTTCAGGCAGGCTCAGATATAAGCTTGGAAATCTCCTCTCCATCAACAGGAAATGGAAGAGAATCACAGAGGATGCCAGGGGCTGGAAGGGACCTCCAAAGCTCAGCCAGTCCAACCCCTGCCAGAGCAGCATCTCCCACACCAGATCACACAGGAACACAGCCAGGCAGGGGTTGAGTATCTGCACAGAGGCAGACTCCACACCCACCCTGGGCAGCCTCTCCCAGGGCTCTGGCAGCCTCACAGGGAAAAAATTCCTCCTCCTGTTTCCATGGCACTTCCTCTGCCTCAGCTGCCCCCCAGTGCCCCTTGTGCTGTCCCTGGGCATCACCCAGCAGAGCCTGGCTGCAGCCTGCTGCCACTCACCTGCACACACTGAGAGCCACTGCTGAGGTCCCCTCTCAGCTGCTCCTCTCCCAGCTCCCAGCCCCAGCTCCCTCAGGCTCTGCTCCTAACAGAGCTCTTCCATTCCCTCCAGCAGCTTTGTGGCTCTGGGCTGGACTCTCTGCAGCAGTTCTGTGTCCCTCTTGAACTGGGGGGGTCCAGACCTGGACACAGGACTCCAGCTGTGGCCTCAGCAGGGCAGAGCAGAGGGGCAGGCTCCCATTCAGCTGCCTGGGCACACTGCTGGCTCACTCTCAGCTGCCTGGGCACTCTGCTGGCTCACATTCAGCTCCCTGGGCACACTGCTGGCTCACATTCAGCTGCCTGGCACACTGCTGGCTCACATTCAGCTGCCTGGGCACACTGCTGGCTCAGATTCAGCTCCCTGGGCACTCTGCTGGCTCACTCTCAGCTCCCTGGGCACTCTGCTGGCTCACATTCAGCTCCTGTCTATCACCACCTCCAGATCCCTTTCTGCCAGCAGCTCTCCAGCCACACTGCCCCAAGCCTCCAGCGTTGCTTGGGGTTGTTGTGCCCCAAGGGCAGGAGCTGGCACTTGGCCTTGTTGAAGCTCATCCCATTCGTGTTGGCTCATTGGTCTGAGCCTATCCAAGTCCCTCTGCAGAGCCTCTCTGCCCTCTTTCAAACCAACACTGCCACCTGACTCTGCTAGAGGTTCATTTCTTGCCCCTTCTGCTGACAGCTCAAAGCCAACTCTATCCAGATCCACCACTTGCTTCCCTGCAGTGATGACGAAGGCAAGGAAGCAGACAAACTCCTCTGCCTCTCTGAAGGAAGGGAGCCACTTCACTGCCCCTCCACTGCACCCCTGGAGCCCACAGGAGAGCCAGGAAGTGCTTTGTGCCTGTCCCTGTCCCATGAGCCACGACCCCACCTGCAGCACTGCCTCCAGCTCTGCTGCCCTCAGCATCCCATGCATTTCACTGCTGGGACAAAAATGTTGCTGCTGATACAAGTTTGGAGTTGGGAATGGAAGTAAATTGTTGGTTTAATATGGTCTAAAAATGGAGGCAATAACACAGGCCAAATTAAGGGAGTTATTTAGTTGTTTCCTATTTAATGCTTGTTCTGCACCACAGTAAAAGTCAATGGAGCAGAATTAACTTCAGCACAGTTAAATCTCCTTCTTTTTTTCCTTCCACTGCCTCTTCCTCTGGGGTTGCAGTGCTTGGTTTGGCTGCTCACACCTGTCCTGAGCAACGTGGAAGGAGCCAGGGACAAAAGACAGGCAGAGAAATGGAGGTTGTAGACCAAAAGGAACAATTAAATGCACAACTACTAAAACAGTCTGTGGGGCTGGGGAGGATTCAGTGGCTAAGTGGCCCCACAGTTACAACCAGAGCAGGCTTCCACTGGTACTCATTCCCCTCAGATGTAGTTATTTCCCCTCTGCTTTCCTGCCACTGTGGAACAGGAGCCATAAATATTGGAACACATCAAGCTGGAATAAAGAACAGATTTGGCCTTCCAACCTGGAGAGGAAAACTAAACACAGCAGAGAGGTTGTGGAGTCTCCTCCTCTGGAGGCCTTCCAGCCCCACCTGGATGTGCTCCTGTGTGCCCTGCCCTGGATGCTCCTTTACTGTAAGGGTGCTGGAGGCCTGGAGCAGGCTGCTCAGAGAGGTTCTGGAGTCTCCTTCTCTGGAGACTTTCCAGCCCCACCTGGATGCCATTGGAATGGGCTGCCCAGGGAGGTGATGGAGTCCCCATCCCTGGAGGTGTTGAAGCCAAGCCTGGCTGGGGCACTTAGTGGTCTGGTTGGTTGGGCAGGGCTGGGTGCTAGGTTGGAGGAGCTTGGAGCTGTCTGCAACCTGCTTGGTCCTATGATTCTGTGATGCATTCCTGTGTGCCCTGCCCTGGATGCTCTTTTGCTGTAAGGGTGCTGGGGCCCTGGAGCAGACTGCCCAGAGAGGTTGTAGAAATGTTGCCACCCCAGCTGGATGTGTCCCTGTGTGCCCTGCCCTAGCTGATCCTGCTCTGGCAGGGGGATTGGAGTGGATGATCTCCAGATGTCCCTCCCAACTCTTAGTCTGGCAGATGAGATCCCAGGCACTAGAGAATTTTCATGGAATCATAGGATGCCCTGGGGTGGGAATGGCCTGCAGAGGTCATATAGTTCCAAACCCCTGCCACTGATTGATAGATAACACTCAAGAAAGAGCTGGAAGTGTTTGAAGGTGTCCAGAGCAGGGCCAGGAGGATGAGCAGGGGGCTGGAGCTGCTCTGCTATGAAGACAGAGTGAAAGAGTTGCGGTTGTTCAGTCTGGAGAGGACAAGGCTCTGAGGTGACCTTCTTGTGGCCTTCCAGCATCTGAAGTGGACTACAAGAAAGCTGGGGAGGGACTTTAGAGGCTGTCAGAGAGTGCCAGGAGTGGAGGGAATGGAGCAAAGCTGGAGGTGGGGAGAGTGAGGCTGGAGGTGAGGAGGAAGTTGTTGAGCAGGAGAGTGGTGAGAGGCTGGAATGGGTTGCCCTGGGAGGTGGTTGAGGCCCCATGGCTGGAGGTGTTCCAGGCCAGGCTGGCTGAGGCTGTGTGCAGCCTGCTCTAGGGCAGGGTGTCCCTGGGCATGGCAGGGGGNNNGCTATGATTCCAGCATTCCATGGCTCTCTGATGCTATGAATCCAGCATTCCATGGTTCCCTGACGCTATGATTCCAGCATTCCATGGTTCCCTGATGCTATGATTCCAGCATTCCATGGCTCTCTGATGCTATGATTCCAGCATTCCATGGCTCTGTGATGCTATGATTCCAGCATTCCATGGTTCCCTGATGCTATGATTCCAGCATTCCATGGCTCTCTGATGCTATGATTCCAGCATTCCATGGCTCTCTGACGCTATGAATCCAGCATTCCATGGTTCCCTGACGCTGTGATTCCAGCATTCCATGGTCCCGTGGCACTATGATTCCATGCTCACTGCAGGTCCCTGCCAGCCCCTCACACTCTGTTGTCTAAGCTAAACGCTGAGGGATGCCCTCGTGGTGTGACAAGCAGCAGTCAGTAACGTGAATGTGCCAGAACTGCAGATCCAAATCAACAAAGATGTGCCCCAAACCTTTCCCCTTGCTTCCCACTGCCATATCCCAGGCAGCAGCAGCAGCAGCAGCAGCCTCCAGTGAAGAGCAGGCTCCTGTAAAGCAACATCAACACATTCAGTTAGGGAAGGCAATCAAATAACAACCCAATCCCTCCAAGGACATCTGCAGTGTAATCCCAGAGATAATCCAGTTACAAAGGAGATTAAGTTATTGAAAGTGAAGTGTTTTGCTAAGAAAGACTAATTAAGGAGCAAGCAGATAAACACAGCTCCCAGCTACAGGAGGAGGTGGAATTTGCTTGATGGGAGCAACAGGAGCAGGCTGCCTGCATGCTCACAGGGAAGGAAAGGATGGGCATAGGTAAATAAGGAGAGGTAGAACAGTCCCAGTTAATTGCATCTCATTTTAATTACGATTTGGTTTCCTTTTTTTTTTTTCTGAGTTACCAAAAATGAATGAAGAATTTTCCTGGAAAAGAAAAAGTCCTCAAACCAAGCCATAAATAAACACAAAGGTTTGCTCCTCTGCCTCTGCCAGAGCCCAGCTGAAGCTCCTTGTGCAGTGCTTCCTGCCCTGACAAAAGCAGCAGATGGTTGCTGCTGTAGGCAGAGGAACTGAGTTCATTTTCCACACCTGCTTCATCAGAGTTCATCCCTCCTGATGCTGGCACACAGATGTGCTCCCACAAAAACCCCTCTCTGCTCCACAAGTCTGCTGCCTGGGAAAAGGGCTGGGGGTCTGGGCGGGGGGGGAACCCAACCCAGCTCCAATTTTCTTCTTTCTCTTTAGGTTGAACTCTTTTCCTGAACTGAGATTCTGCTGTTGCTTGATATTAGCTCATTTGCTAGGAAAATGATTGCTGCATCGAGCCCGGAGAGGAGCTGCACTTAGGTGTCTGCAGGGCAGCTGCAGGCAGGCTGGAGAGGGCTGTGGGGATGGGCTGAGGGCAATGGTTTGGAAGTGGAGCAGGGCAGAGTTAGGTTGGACACCAGGAGGAAGCTCTGCAGAGCGAGGGTGGGGAGAGCCTGGCTGGTGGCACTCCCAACCCTTGTCCAAAGTCCCTCCCCAGCTCTCCTGGCGCCCTTTCAGGTACTGGAAGGCTGCTCCAAGGTCTCCCTGGAGTCTTCTCTGACCCTGTGCTCTGCTCTGCTGAGACCCCACCTGGAGTGCTGTGTCCAGCTGTGGGACCCTCAACACCAGGGAGGGTCTAGAGGAGGGCCACAGAGGAGTGCAGAACTTGTTCCTCACATCCAATCGCCATCTGCTCTGCTCTCACTTCAAACCATTGCCTCTTGTCAGAGAGTCAGAGCCTCACAGAGTCACAGAATCAGAGAGTCAGAGCATCACAGAGTCACAGAATCAGAGAGTCAGAGCATCACAGAGTCACAGAATCAGAGAGTCAGAGCATCACAGAGTCACAGAATCAGAGAGTCAGAGCATCACAGAGTCAGAGAGTCACAGAATCAGAGAATCAAGCAGGTTGGACAAGACCTCCAAGCTCACCCAGTCCAACCTATCACCCAGCCCTAGCCAAACAACTAAACCTGTCCTGTCCCTGCAGGCCTTTGGGAGCAGTCCCTCTGCCACCCTCTTGTAGCCCCCCCAGGTACTGTCAGGCTGCTCTAAGGCCTCCTTAAGAGCTTTCTCTTCTCCAGCCTCAGCAGCCCCAACTCTCCCATCCTGTCCTCACAGGGGATGTTCTCCATGAACTCTGAGCATCTTCGTGGCCTCCTCTGGACCCACTCCAGCATCTTCAGGTCCTTCTTGTGCTGGGGGTACCAGAGATGGATGCAGTGCTGCAGGAGAGGGTCTGACAAGAGCTGCATCACCTCACCCTGCTTTTGCTGCAGCTCAACACTGCAGCTCAAACCCCAGAGTCCAGATCTTCCAGGGGCTGAGCACAGGAGAGCCATCAGCATCCCTGCCCCTGACGAACGTGAAGGGCTTTGCTCTGCAGCTGCTGTGCCCCAAACCATGGTGCCCATGCAGCAGTTCCTGCTGAGGTTGCCAGCTGGCTGTTCATAGAGCAAGTGGAGAGCTGCACAGCTTCCAGGTCTGTCAAACAGCAAGAAAGGCACTGAAAGAAACAAATTCTCTCCCAGGCTTTGCACTCCTTCAGCAACACAGACGAGCTGCAGCTCAGGTCTTGCACTTTGGACCGAGCAGAGGACACCTCTGGCTGTCAGGTTGTCCTCAAGCTCCTGGTTTGCACCGAGCTGGCTGTGAGGGCCCAGCAGGCACAGCTGCCATCAGAGGGTGCAGAGGCAGAGATCAAAACGATTCAGAAGCCTGTGGCTCTTTTGGCGTTCCCTGAGGCTTTTGGGTGGTAAAGTCATGGCTTGGTGCAAGTCCTGCCCTTCTAATGCCCTCTTCTTGTCACTGCTTTGCTGCCAGGCCCTGAGAGAGCTGTTTGTATCTACTTGACTTTGATTTATATCTTGACAATTAATGGTTTCTTACTATGGGTTTTGCTGTGTGCATCCTGCTGTGAGGGGTAACCTGGCTTGACAGAGAGGAAGTGACCCTCCCTCTGCTGGAGATCACTTCCCATCGCCACAGAGTCATTGAGGATGGCACAGACCTCTGAGATCATCAAGTCCAGCCCATGGCACTCAGTGCCACATCCAGCCTTGCCTTGAACACCTCCAGGGACAGTGACTCCATCACCTCCCTGGGCAGTCACAGGATCCAGGATGCCAGGGGTTGGAAGGGACCCAAAGAGCTCATCCAGTCCAGCCCCCTGCCAAAGCAGCACCACAAAATCCAGCTCAGGGCACACAGGAGCACATCCAGACAGGCCTGGAAGGGATCCAGAGAAGGAGACTCCACAGCCTCTCTGGGCAGCCTGTGCCAGGGCTCTGGGACCCTTCCAGGCAAGAAGTTCCCCCTTGTGCTGAGCTGGAACCTCCTGTGCTGCAGCTTCCATCCATTGCTGCTTGTCCTGTCCCAGGGAGCAGTGAGCAGAGCCTGTCCCCCCCCTCCTGACCCCTACAACTGTTGTAATTGTGGGAGGGTCTTGGCACCTTTACTACTCTGTGTGTGTGTGTACAAGAGGCCCAGGCTGGATGTGCTGAGGAAGTTCCTGGCAGAGAGAGTGATTGGCATTGGAATGGGCTGCTCAGGGAGGTGGTGGAGTGGCCGTGGCTGGAGGTGTTGAAGCCAAGCCTGGCTGGGGCACTTAGTGCCATGGTCTGGTTGGTTGGGCAGGGCTGGGGGCTAGGTTGGGCTGGAGGAGCTTGGAGCTCTCTGCCAACCTGCTTGGTTCTGTGATGTATTTAGATCTAAATGCTTAATACCAGCAGAAGATCAGAGGATGAGGCTTTATGGTTGTGCCTCCCTGGGCAACCTGCAATAAGTGTCAGACCCAGAACCTTTCTTTCCTTCCTAACAACTCCTAATCTGTCTCCCATCTGCTCCCACCAGGATGCTTTCCACTGGATTCTTATGCCACAAGTGCTTAAACAACCCAAAGCCCAGCAGCAGCAGCTGGGTAGGTAGCAGGATGCATATTTCATAGTCCCTCTTGAGCTGTTGCAGGAATTAATATTTATAAAGATCATTGGGTGAAATGTTCCTCCCCCACCCCCCCAACACGGAAATGTTCCAATGGTGCTGAGTTTGGACTTCCAGCAAGTGATGTGAACAGAATTAGTAACAACAACCAACACCACAATAAAAAACAGTAACAAAGAGAGGGGGAAGCAAAGGCTCTGTGATTCCCAAAGCTTGGATCCTGATTCTGCTTTACAGGTTAATCCCATTCACAAAAAGCAAACCTCCCTCGAAGTCTCCAACAGAGAGGGGAGAGGGGGAGGGAAATGACAGCAGTTTGGGAACAGAAATGTGAAATCTTTGCATTTCCTCAAGTATTTCTACTTGAAGGCAGAGCAGGAGAGGTGGGCAGGCTGCAGAGGTGGGCACAAGCCAAGCTCAGGAGGCTCAACAAGACCAAGGTCAAGGTCCTGCAGCTGGGTCGAGGCAATGCCAAACACCAATCCAGGCTGGGCAGTGCCAGGCTGGAGAGCAGCCCTGAGGAGAGGGACTTGGGGGTGCTGCTGGAGGAGAAGCTCAACAGGAGCCAGCAGTGTGCACTTGCAGCCCAGAAAGCCAAGCAGAGCCTGGGCTGCAGCAGCAGAAGTGTGGCCAGCAGGGCCAGGGAGGTGATTCTCCCCCTCTGCTCTGCTCTGCTGAGACCCCACCTGGAGTACTGCATCCAGTTCTGGAGCCCCTGGGACAAGAGGGCTGTGGAGATGCTGGAGAGTGTCCAGAGCAGGGCCAGGAGGATGCTGAGAGGGCTGCAGCAGCTCTGCTGTGAGCACAGACTGAAAGAGTTGGGGCTGTGCAGGCTGGAGCAGAGGAGGCTCCCAGGTGACCTTCTTGTGGCCTTCCAGGATCTGAAGGGGGCTACAAAAAAGCTGGGGAGGGACTTTTGAGGCTGTGAGGGAGTGCCAGGAGTGGGGGGAATGGAGCAAAGCTGGAGGTGGGGAGAGTGAGGCTGGAGGTGAGGAGGAAGTTGTTGAGCAGGAGAGTGGTGAGAGGCTGGAATGGGTTGCCCAGGGAGGTGGTTGAGGCCCCATGGCTGGAGGTGTTTCAGGCCAGGCTGGCTGAGGCTGTGTGCAGCCTGCTCTAGGGTAGGGTGTCCCTGGGCATGGCAGGGGGGTTGGAACTGGCTGATCCTTGTGCTCCCTTCCAGCCCTGGCTGATTCTATGATTCTATTGTATGGTTTTACTGCTTTACAGCCTGATTAAGAAAAGACCAAAAGCATAAAGTTGGCAACCTCAAGATGAAGCTCCACAAAATCTTCCCTGCAGTGGATTTGTAGCTTGTAAAGCATAAAAATTCTGACCCTGTGAAATGTTCACTTCCAGCCCAACATTTGCATCTTTCTTGGAGACAACAGAGAAAGTGGAGGAGGAGGTAAACAGCAAAAACAAAAACCAGAGCTAAATTGGGGTATTTTATGTCCATGGTAATCATGAAGCTCAAGAAGTAACACCCAAAGCTCTGCTAAATGTGCTCTGGAAGCTGCTCACAGCTCCTAGGCTCTGTGATTCGCCAGCAGCATTCCCACTGAGGCTCTGCTGCAGCCAACCAGCCATAAAGATGAGAATGGGAACTGTTTGTAATGAAGTAGAAACCTTTCCCTGTGGAAATGGAGGAAGGAATAATACAGAGGCAGTGCATTAAAACGTGTTTAAGCATCATCACTCTTTAGCACTCCTAATAAAACCTTTCAGCCAGCAGAAGATCTTGATGGTGACAGGGAAGGGTAGTGACACTTAGGGAATTGTTTGCACATCACCTGGTCCAGTCACTTTGGTCACAGAATCCATGCCAGGGGCTGGAAGGGACCTCCAAAGCTCAGCCAGTCCCAGCCCCTGCCAGAGCAGCATCTCCCACACCAGGTCACACAGGAACACAGCCAGGCAGGGGTTGAGTATCTGCACAGAGGCAGACTCCACACCC